>APFE031557904.1:18097-29456 GCA_000404065.3 Pinus taeda
GCGGGTATGCATCTTCTGAACTGTTCTCCTGCGTACTTCTTAATTTTCATCATATTGAGAGCCCTTGCCATGGGTGTTTCCATCAAGTACAATATCTGTAACCTATAACCATACCAGAAACATAATGCCAACACTGATTCCTTTGTTGCTCGAGGGCTTCTTCGAGAAATAGTTTGGAAGGATATCCCACTACCTCATATTTCTTTTCTTTTGCCATGGGAGGTTGTTGGGATAGTCGAGGATGGTCTAGTAAGGGATCAAGTAGTTTGATTCCCAACTCTTTATACCATGACCTTTGTTTTTCCTCCTAGAGACAACCCTTGAGTTGAGAACAAGGGTCAATGCCTAGGACATCTTAGTATCTCTTAAGGATAGTTTTCTTTGCTCAAGAATTAGAAGAAAAATGACTTAATTTGATTCAATTACTCTTCTCAAAGGAAAAATTAAATTTACACATAGGTAGTATTTTGTTCCGAATAATTAATTCTTAGGTTTGATGGCCTACACATAGATAGTATAGTCTCATTGGGTCGTTGCAGTATAGGTGAACAAAGAAATACAAGAAGAGAAACCCAGTATAGAGGGTTGGAAAGACACATAATCCTATGGACCAAATCCCAGTAGAATCATGTATTAGACTGAATAAATGAAATGTAAAAATCATGGATCACGTTTTAAGGCCTTCAATCCCACACATTACAGGTACCATTTTCCACAACATAACATATGTAATTTTTTTTTAAGATTAAATATAGCAGCTACAATTACATAATTTTTGAGAGGAAAGAAATACATGAAATAATAAACAAATAGGGAATTACATACTACACATATCAGTTCTTAGAATCACCAAACACTTCTTCATTAATATTCAATAATATCATACATTTGATAAGCTCCAAAACTTGAAAAACTTGTAGAAAACATACAATTTCTGGGATAGGAAATTGAACCCTTACTAATGAGTTATTCATTCCTTTTATAGGGAGAGAAAAAACAAGAACAATTATCAAAATATATTCGAATACTACAACTCTCTAAAATACAAAGTTGTTTGAGTGTGTGACTAGCCTAACTGTCCTAATTATTACATAAAATACTTGATTCTCTTCTTGAAAATGAAAAATTCACAAAATTTCATAAATGACATGAGTATGTCATGATTACCAAAATAAAATATATTAGTTTACTACTCCTTTGATTTCTTGAGGTGGACCCAAGCTCCACTATTTGGTTTCGCGGTGGTTTGATGAACTAGTCACACTCCCACTATTATGTCTCTTTCACATCTAACCGCCTTTTTACTATTATTTTTCCCCTCCAATTGCTTAAATCAACCCTTTTTGGAGTCATCCCCTCTTGTATGGCACTTCCTTTCTCCCATCGAGATCAAAATCCTTGTTAAAATCATAGCAGAAAGGCTTTAGCATAGTAGAGGAATTAAATAGTAAATGGTTGCAAAAACATATCAAAATAATCTTCTAATCTGTGTACATCTCGCGACCCCATGTCCCCGTAACTCTTTAGAAATATAATTAAAACCACTTACAAGATTTTAACCTCTGGGTTTTCTCGGCTATTATTCCCTACACCCCAGTGCCCATTTTTGAATTAACAAATAGTTATGGGGTTCCAAGATTTTGGCCTCTGATCTCTATCATGGTATTCCTTCAGTAAACATTCCTTTCTCTGTCAAATGATGGACTCCCTGACACATATTTAAAATAACTCATGAGATTCGTCCCTCCGGGTTTTCTATCCAAATTTTTGTTATAGGGTTTCATCAATAGATGACCTCTATTGAGAAAATTGATGGATCCCTAGTCCCCTGGTCCATGAAGCTTTTTGAAATTGATTTTCTAATGAGTTACGAGATTTTGGGGTTCCATGATTTTGACTTTTGTAGGCCCAACTTTGAATACCTCCATCTTTTGATCCAGGAAGAAATTTGCATATTTCTTTATATTGTTGAAAGATATTTTAGAGCACTTTCTGGTTGAGTAGGTCCAATGCCGTATTTTATCTCTTCAACTGCCTAAAATATGGCTCTCAACTCTACTATTATTTGCACCTTGACCCTTCTGCTATATGAAAAATAAAAAGAATGATGAGGAGGGTATAACATTGGTTCCAATCAGAGACATTGTATTTCTAGAAAGGTGCTAATAACTTGCAAAATATTATCCTTTTTGGGCATGGAGTCAAAAATATATACAAAAATGAAAATCAAACTAACACTCACGTACTTACAATGGCTCACTCATATTTATAATGGAAGTTGATAAATGCCTTAAGTGTTGGAAATAGTGTGTGAGGTACATTTCATTCATAGTAACCTCAAACACTTCACCATCAATATTCTCCAACATAAATTTATAATTCCTTTTAGCTTTAGCTATCTTGAAGGGCCCAAACCATAAAGGGTCAAATTTTCCACGTTTTTCTTTTTCCTCTCTCTTGACATCCCATTTGAGTACAAGGTCACATGGATCGAAAATTCTATCCTTGGCCTTCTTTTTAAACAAAGCTTCCATCTTATCCTAGTACTTGATCAAATTTTGAGTCACCTATTCTTTGCTTTAATGTAATTATACCAATTGTTTTATCCTCTTAGTCAAGGAATTATATTCTTGTTCTGCATCCTAGATCAATTTTGCCACAGGCATGGCCAACTGGGTAGGAAAAAGTGTTGGATATCCATACACCAACTCAAATGGAGACTTTCCAGTTGAGTGCATAGTGGTTACTCTATTAGCCCATAGTTCAAACTTGATTTGAGAATCCCAATTCCTCTGGTTTTGTCCTATGGTCTTCTTGAGAATTTTGACCAAAGACTTGTTGGATGATTTTGCCAACCAATTTACCTGTGGATAATAAGTACTGGAGTGCCCCAAAAAGATATTATAACTCTGGAAAAAAAGTATGATTTTGGTAGATTTAAATAACTGAGCATTATCAGTTATTATCTTCCTTAGACAACCAAACCTGGCTAAAATGTTCTCCTCTATAAACTTAATGACCATTGTATCAATTGCATTCCTAGTAGCGAAAATTTCTACCCACTTGGTGAAATAGTCTGTTGTTGTAAGGATCCACTTATGCTTCCCATTATACAATGGATGAATTTCCCCAATAAAATCTAGTCCTTATTTTCTAAATGGTTCTTCCATAAAAACAAGAATTAGATGGAGGGGTGTTAGCTTATGCTTTTCAACAAAGATTTAGCACTCTCTGCAAGCTTTCACTTGATTGTACCTTCAAAATCTTATGAGTTGTTTCTTTCTAGCTATAGTGTCCTCCACAAACACAACCATGAAATTCATGTATTATTTTGGTGGCTTCTTATTCAAGTAAACAAAGTAATAAAACTCCCACAGGGAGTTTCCAATACAACTAACCATTTTAGATAAAACAAAAGTGTTCCTGTAGTCTCAAAGCTCTATAAATAATTTTTCCAATCAAAGGTGGGAATTCCAAAAAAACAAATAATGAACAATGAATTTTTTCTAGTCAGAAATCAAATATTTCATTGCAATTTTCTAGGTTTCTCTCCTTGTGCTTTCATGTTTCTCTTGCTTCTTTGGTTTTGAATATTAAACCAAAAATTTCATGCCTAATGCCTAGAAATTTGCTTCCGAAAAAATCTTAGCCAATACTTTCCCCTTCATCATTTTTATAGGCTTTATTTCCATGTCATACTCATGAATTTTAGCTATCCACTTGCATCTCTTTCCTTCATTGTCTCCCTATGTAAGAATGTCCTTTACGACCACTGTGGGAACAAAAGAAATTATATTAGAATGTAAAATGTAATTTCGAAAAGGCTTCAAGGCTTTGACCATAACATAGGCTTATTTTTCTAAGATATTATATATTAGTTCTGCATCTCTCAATACTTGGATAAAAATGCAACTAGTTTATCCTTCTCTTCTTCATTCTTCTTCAATAAGACAATGACGACAATGTTAAAAGATGAAAAAGAAAAGACAATAAAATATTTTTGATAATTAGGGCTAGCCAAGATTGGAGCCTCTCCAAAGGACCTCCTAATTATGGAAAATGATTCTCTTGAATATGCAGTCCATTTGACCTCTCTGTCCTTTTTCAACATGTTTTTGATTTCCCTCACAATCTCAACATAATTGGGCACAAAGCTCCTCGAGAAATTTATTCTTCATAAGAAAATTTGAATTTCCTTCTTATTTGATGGCAAAGGGATACTGTTGATTGATTCAACCCTTTTGGGGTCAATATTCACTCCTTCTCTTGCGACTATGTGCCCCAATAATTTTCCTTCTCTGAGGGAAAATTGAGACTTCTTTTGGTCCAGTGACAACCCATAGTTCCTGCAATTTTCAAATGTATGTTGTAAATGCTACAAGTGTTGCTCATAAGACTTTGAGAAGACTGATGTATCATCCAAGTAAATTACCACAAATTTATTCATCTCCCCATCTAAAGGTATATACATTTCCCTTTGAAACGTGGCACAAACATTCATGATACCAAAAGACATTCTAGCATATATGAATGTTCCCCAAGGTGTGGTGAAGGCAGTCTTCTTCTGATCACTAGGATGCACAAGAAAATGATTATATCCATAGAACACATCAATCATGGACAACCTTGATGACCCCATCATGTTTTGTGAAATATGATCCATCTTGGGCAAAGGATAATCCCTCAAAGAAAATTTGTTACAGTTCCTAAAGTCCACATACATTCTGATCTCTCCATTTTTCTTCGTAATAGGAACTAGATTAGCCACATAACACGAATATCTCAAAGGCACAATGATCTTGGCCTGTATCATTTTCTTCACTTCTTTCTCTGTCAGGGGAAGAGGAAGGGAATTAATTTTCCTATGCTTCAACTTTTGAGGTTTAATTCTTGATTTCAAAGGAATTTTGTGCTGAATAATGCTAATATTACACGTTTTTAAAACATCACAAGACCAGGAGAAAACATAAAAAAAATCCTTGAAAGATGAAGATACCTTTGTTTGTATTCTTTTATGATCCCCTTAGCCAACTTAATTGTCTTAGGTTGTTGTTATGTACCAATGTTACAATCCTTTGTATTTTCCTCACGTTCTTCTTGGTTGGTTTGACTGCCACATCATTAGCATCAAACAATCAAACCAATGGAACCAATCCCTTTTGGATTATATTTCCCTTCAATTGCAAGTTTTTTTCCAAACCATAAACTCTTCCCAAGGCACATGCTGCTCAACTCCTTCAATTTCCTCCATATTTTCATTTTCTTGGTCAATTATAGAATTGGAAAATTATCCAATCACCTCCATAAATTTTTTAATTTGATATTCACCTTCAAACGCATTCTAGTATTTTACAATGTCAGGCACTGAGGGTTTGTGCCTAACCTCAACTTCATACCTAAATAGGGGATTTTGTGGGGGTTTGAAAGTGTTAGTTGTTGTTTCTAAGGAATCAACCATCTTGTTTTTCTCCATAGGCAGAAATTTAATATTGAATGCCAAAAATAAATTTTCAACTAGGTCCCATGCCTTATTCCTATAGGATTTCAACTTAGGATGCTTGGTTTGGCATTTATTCCTTATTTGTTTCATAATCAGTTAAGAATATTAAAAAACAGTTAAGTATTCAATTTTCAGATTTTTTGCAGCTTGTAAGCCCAACGCCAATGCTTCATATTCACTAATATTATTTGTAGTGTCAAATTATAATTTATATGAGAGGGGGATAAGGTTACCTTAAGGGGATATAAAAAAAATCCTCATCCATTTCCTTCCTTGGATTAGGTCGCATCAAAGTATAAATTCCACACATAGTCAACTTTCATTTGTTGTTGATTGGTCTGGGAGAGAATTTCTGCTTGGGTGTCCTCCATAATTTGATCATTTATTTCCAACAGAAAGCATGTAATATTTTTTCTTAGCCATATACTGGAGCATTATTTATAGATCTGGATTCTCTATGGAACCTATACTCTTCTCCTCGAAACACTAGAATAATAGCATATGTGAGGTCAAGTTTGATGGACCCTCACATCTTCATTCTCCATAATATGGAGAGGATCATACCAAATCTTGCAAGAATGTCTATAACCACGATATCCATTAATACACTCTTTAATGGGTTTTGAGCTATATTAATCACTAAATATTTGATCATCCCAAGGAATTTCACTCTTTTAGAGTCAAAGGAATACAAGTCCTTATATGGCTTTGTTATTTGCAGGACTAATTGTTCCATAACAGACAAAGGAATAAGATTATGAGAAATCGCTGAATCGATCATACAATTATGCAACAATAAATCATGAATCACTAATGTAACATGGAATATAGGTGTGGAAGGGTTTTGCTCCTCCACATGTGGACCAAACATGACCACAGGCCATTCTTCCTACAAATTTAAAATATCTTATGATGAGGAAACATGAGATCCATCCATGAACCATATATTTGTCTTTTATAGATAGGTTGTTTCAACAATTCAGTCAAGGGAACAAATATCTTCACCATCTCTAACTCCTTTTGTAAACTCATGGTAGAGGTATTCCTATCCACCTTCACTTTCTCAATTGGATCTTCATTTTCTTGATGCACCAGCTTGGATGGTATTAGAATTTTCCAAGTATTTGCAGATTCAAAATTATAATGAATGGGATAAGAGGTTTCTCCTTTGGTTGGAAGATTAGAGCTGGTAGGTTTTTTTCCCTTGTTAGCTTGTCTGTAGATGGAAAGTTGGACAGGTTCCTCATTTTGGTCTTGTGTATGAGATATTTTCCTTAAATCATAGCTCCTATGCAGTTCTTCTTGCATGAAATCAACAAATTCTTGCAGTAAGCATCTATTTCTTCTTTGTTTAATGGAACATATGGATCGTCTTCCTCTCCTCCCTATGGTTTTGTTTCACGCTCTTCTTTTGATAGAGTTGAGTATTGATTTTCTTGAGCCTCAAGATCATCTTCAATGCCTTCTTTAGGATCATCTTCTATATACAAGGGATGTTATATTTTTTCTTGTTGGCCTTTTCTTTCTATTTTCTATAGTTGCAAAGGAGGTCTTCTATATTGGGGATTGAAGTTTTTGTTGGGACCTTATTGCATCTATTGAGGAGGGTTTTTGTTGTCCAATTCTAGATTCACCAACTTTTTTGAGAGGTTTCTAATCGACTTATTCATCTCATCCACCATCTTCTCATGAGCATCCCTTGCTTGACTAGAGGAGTTGGCTTCCTCTTTTCCCTTTCTCCTATCATGATTTTCTCCCTTTCCCTTCAACTTCCTTGTAGATACAAAGTTTGCTTCTACCACTAGAGCATTAGTCTGGATCTAGTCTAGTGTTAGGGTTTTCCTATCTCTTAGGATAAACCCAATATTTGATTCAAAGGATCCAACAAATAAAACCTTAGTCGCTTCGTGTGGGGGTTTATTCTCAACAAGAAAGTTGTTATAGAATTTATTAAATATTTTTATAAACTCAACGACATCTTCATTGGGCCTTTTCTTTATTGCATTAAATTTAGTCAGAGAATATCCATTGTATTTCTTCTCACCCCATTTTTTTATAAAGATGTTCTTTAATTCCCCCTAAGTGTTGATTGAGTTATTAGGAAATGTCTTGAACCATTTCCTGACCTCCCCATCTAAATACTAAGCAAACAATCTCAACACCACATCTAAGTGTTCTACATTAAAATTTCCCACAAATGCATAATAGATCTCAATATGTTCTTGAGCAATGAAATCATCTTCCCCAATGAATCTAGGTAGGACTTTGAGAGAGTCTTGAGGCATTGCATTCATGGGTTGTTGTAGATTCAGACGGGAATATTTATTGAGCAAAAAGGAAGAGACAACCACATTTTTTTAAAGGAGGTTGAAATATAATTATTACAGGGTTTGGGTGAGGAGTTGAATGAACAATAGTTGTTGAAATTGGGTGTGAAACAACTATGGAATATTGAAATGTGCTAGGGATGAGAATATATTTGATCTCTTCAACTTCAAGGAAGGTATGAAATGTGAAAGGATCATAACTGATAGAGACTTATTCAGATTTGGGTTCTGAAACACCAAAACCAAGAGAAATTAACTCAGATTTTTGAGAACTAGAAGATGAACCCTTCGAGACAAAAAAATCGATCTAGAGTTTTAGGGGTTATTTCTTTCCAAATTATTCTGGAGATAATTTTTTCTGGGTTGGTTAGAGATAGGAGGGATCCTCTGCTAGGATATATTAGATCAAGTTTGAGGCCTCCTAAAAGCTAGGTTACAGTTTGAAGACTCTGATATGTGAGGGATCCCAACCCACACTTTCTTCTCTCACCATACAAATGAATGCACAAATTTCTACCCAGGAGAATATATTTTGATTCATTCCCAAAAAATGGTGCCAGAACATGTTTTCAATCCCATATATAAACCTAGGGTCAAGGAGAAGGGTCAGAACCTAGGACATCTTAGTATCTCTTAAGGATAAGTTTGTTCTACTGAAGAATTAGAAGTAAAATTATTGAATCTGGTTCAATTACTCTTCTCAAACAAAAAATTCAATTTACACATAGGTAGTATTTTGTTCCAAAAAATTAATGCTTAGGTCTAGTGGCCTACACATAGAGAGTATAGTCTCATTTCGTTGTTGCAGTATAGGTCAAAGAAGGAATACAATAGGAGAAACCCAATGTAGAGGGTTGGATGGACACAAATTCCTGTGCACTAAATCTCATTAGGATCATGAATTAGACTGAAGAAATGAATTGTAGAAATCATGGAGCAAATTTTAAGTGTTGGAATAAATAATTACTAGGGGGTGAATTAGTAATAGTGAGGTTCTTAAATTTTTTAAGAATAAGTCTTTAATTATTTCCTCTACTGTCAGTTACTTATGAGAGCTTTTATACACAATACAAATGACTAGCAATATAAGGCATTGACATGTACATACTATCCATCACATGAGAAGTATACACATTAACAAAAGAATTTTTTACGTGGAAACCCAAAGCGAGAAAACCACCAATATGTTTGCTTTTATGATGTAAATTAAGCACCTACTTAGTTACATTAGTTTGTTTGTGAGTATGTTGAAAAATGTGCAATAAGAAATGATAAATTTAGAAAGTGCTAAAAATAGATCTGCTAAAAATAGCATGTCTAAAAATAGTAGTTTGGCCAATGAGCATTTTGGCCACCTTCGGTGAGAGGTGAAACTGCTAAAAATAGAAACTTCTAAAAATAGCATTTCTGGGTCCCTTCCTATTTTTAGCAATCCCTGGTCTAACTATAGGAAGTAAAAATGAATTTGGTCTTAACAGCAATTTAAAATATTAATTAATTAATCTCCATGAGTTAATTAGTTAAGGAAAAACAAACTTGAAGTCTTTGTGAGATCATGCAATTATTTTCTCTCTTGATTTAGGAATTTATACCATGATTAAAGGAGATAAGGTTCAGTTCTATATTGAGAGGATTAGTTGATTTTGTTTAAGTTAGATTATTTTAACAAGTTGTTAAAATAATGAGATATAGTTTTTTGATGCTTGCATGCATGTGACAACTATTATTTTTAGATAACTGTGTATTCACTCATGGATAATTGATGCATGTCAGTTTTGTTAGAGACTTAGTTGAGATTAGAGAAGGGACAGTGTACTATCATTTGGATGAATATTTTTCCTATAAAGGAAGCTCATCCATGATGAGGATTTATCTCCTTCAGGTTTGTGCAGTTATTTCAGAGGTCAGTGTTGTGTGTGAGGTGAGAATCACACAGGTTACAGCTGAAGGATCCAGGAAAAATTGTGCATAGAAATAGGAGGCTTGGAGGGCAGAGGAGAAGGTTTGTGAGAAGCCTTTGACTATCTATGAGCAGCAGATGGATTTTATTGAGAGCTGGATAGCTTCTGAGCTAAGGCTTTGTTTAATCCAGACTATATTGCCACTTGTATCATAATACAGAGATGGGATTTTAGGTAGGTGCTTTCCTCGGGTAAATTATTTTGTGTTATGTGTGATCGATTCCTTCATATCAATTATATGTGTTCTTATTGATGTTGCTCATGGTTGATTAAGTTTTCGCTAAATTGTTTGTAGAAGTAGATCAAGTGTTTTGCTTTAGTACATTGCATTACCAGGTTGATTTATAGGTGGGAAATTTCTACATGGTATCAGAGCTAGCTGATTTGTAGAAAAAGTTCTACATGGTATTAGAGCTAGCTGATTTGTAGAAAAATTCTACAAAATTCTACATGGTATCAAAGCACAGGTGATCAAGGAGAGAACAATATACTGAGAGGAGATTTCAAAGTTTGAGTTTTGGGCCGAGAGTTTGCAGAGCAGATTTGAAAATTTTTGTACAAAATTTTCAGAAATAAATAGTAGATTTGGATTCCTTGTGGAAAAATACCCAAAATCAATTTTTTTTTGGTTGAATCAGAGTTTGGATGAGGGAGATATCGCTGATTTAAAATCAGCTCTTTTTCTAGAAAATTTCGTGATGGCGGGAAAGTGGAAATAGATTGGTGTGCTAGCCAAGAACTTGTATGCACTTGAAGTACAAGATGCATGCAAAGCCTTGAGGAGCAATGCAAAGGTTAGATACTTGGTGGTTAAGAGGGAGAGTAAATTACCTCTCAACATGCAGCGCCAAAATAAGTCTCAGACAATTGTGGAGGAGCCACGATTAGTGCAGTAGCTTCAGGAGGTTGTGGAGCAACCACAACTAGAGGCACTGAGAGGAGATCGAGTAGAGACATCTACTCATGTAGATACCTCCAGTAGGGGGAAACTTCGAGCTAGGGGGGCTAAGGAATCACATGCAACCATACCTCCAGGTAGGAGGTGGGGCGATATAGAGTGATCATCCCAAGGAGGAGGGGCAGGATCCTTGAGGTACCCAACCTCTTGGATGAGACCTTACTATGGGAGCCCCAATGTGGAGTAGTAGGAACTGACTGATTGGGTAGAGACAGATGTGGATGGAGCAGCAGAGAGAGTGACAGTGCAGGGAATCCCAAGACAATGCATAGCTAGCAAGCTGCAGCAATGCGAGAGGCACACGTGTTTTGCACAGTGCTAGGTGGCATAGAGAGGTGTGCAATGGTGCGAGATGCATGGAGATGTTGTAGTAGCGCAGATGTCAGAGAGGGAGCACTTGTCAGCAGCAGGTAGAGCTTCAACATCAGAGTATTTTCCTAGCCCAACAAAGTGATCAGTTGGGAGTGTTTTTGTTCCAAGTGTTGTTGGAGCAAGTGGACCGGGTAGATGTGTTGCATGCAGAACATTCCAGAGTTACAGGATTGAGTTCAAGAGGAAGCCTTTCTTGTTGAGAGGGAGTGTTGAAAAATGTGCAACAAGAAATACTAAATTT
>APFE031557904.1:31389-71738 GCA_000404065.3 Pinus taeda
TTGTTGCCGAAAGGGCCAGTGGTATTGGGATTTGCTTAGCTAAATCACCTATGAACCTGGGTCAGGCCCCATTAAGTCAAAAAATGGTTCTGTTTCCCAGATGAGGATTTGCATAAAGGATGTATGATGTCATGCCATTGGAACCCTACAAAGGAAGAAATTGAAGAGTGGTTGGACAAGAAGATTCACGAGTTCCCAACGCAGGAAAATAGAAATCCGTGAGTATCAAGGAATAGTGGTTGGATCGCTACTTATACACTGAAATCCACGAAATTTTCTTTGCATATTTTTTGTCCAAGCTGTATGAGTGGATTGAAAATTTAGTAGACAGCCAGGCAAGGTGTAGGCTCGACAAACTAATAGTGTGGACTCCAGAACTAGTGTGCAGACTAGAGGCCTCAAAAGAGAAGGTAGTGCGAGCTGTGGACCACTGGCTCGATCGTATAATAGGAGGATTTATCACTGAGTTCACGGTAGACACGACCATCAGCTACAGTGAGGCAGAGCGACGATTTCTCAAGGGACCATGAGGTAAGTACATTAAATCTTTGAACACTTGGATTAAGACACTATTGTGTGAAAATAGGGCTATGCGAATAAATTAATGTTTGGGACTACGCGGAGCGGAAAGATTTACAGAAGCGGAAGTAGTGAAGAATTAGAAAACAATCCCTTAATTTCACCCTTACAGGAGAGCGAGGACGAGCTCGCGAAGGTTTCTCCAAGAAGTGCAGTTAGTTTGATAAGGCAACACATTCCGCTCTTACCACCTCCACCCACATCGCCACCCGCTTCACCCCCCTCACCTCCATCTCCACCCACTCCACCTCCGCCACCCCCACAGTTCAGTATGGTGAGCATGATCAAACTATCAATATTCATAGGAGTAGGGAATGAAGATCCAGAACAATTCTGGTTCATGGTAAGAGAAATATGGGAAGGACAGGGCGTCGTGGATGATAATATCAAAAAGGCTACATTGGTGATCGCGCTGCAGGATCACGCATTAACATGGTATATCAAGAATTCTAATGACCACTCAAACGCAAGAATGGTAGAGATCCAGACCGCGTTGAACATGGAATTTAGGAGGCCAAAAACAGAGACACAATCAATCATCAGGTTTAAAGAGATCAAGATGCTCCTGGGCGAGACCCCCTGTGATCTAGACCAAAAGCTGAAGAGTACGATCTGCGAAGCCAATATGACGTTAATGGATGCACATCATCGCGCATGGTTTGTGGCCTCACTTATGCCACACTTAAGGATGACGCTGTCACAACAAAAACTTTCCACTCAGGCCGAAGTGTTGGAGATGGCAATGAGGTTGCATGAGACCCCTATACAAGACCCTGGATTGGGAGTCAAATAGATCCATGCGCAGCGACAAAATTCGTGTCTCTAAATGCTGAGTTTGAAACAGGATAGGGCACCTCAACCAGAGGCGCACGAGGAAGTATGGTGCATAAAATGTAAGGGCTAGGGCCACGACAAAGATGTTGATTTTAGGTATGTTCTATGCTAGAGAAATTTATTTCAATTTCTTTTCCACATTAGCAATCACATCAGCATAAAGTAAACCGTAGATAGAACATAAATATAAATCGAAGAAGACAAGCCAAGACAAGAGGACACACGATGTGGTGCTAGCTAGGGACAAACCCCACAATGTGGGGAAACCCTGGATCAATTCTTCTTTTATGTTCTTCAAAGTTCAGCAGAGAAAGTGAGAGAGATAGTACATTTACAACATAAGTCAACACTTTGACTTATCTAGATTTAAGCATAGATCATTTCCTATAACGATGAAATCAGTTGAAGATATTCTACTTCAACTGATTCTCCAAGGTGATGGCTTCACTTATCGTAGTGTTGCCTCTCGTTCATCATCTTCATGCTGCATCTTACATGGTCTTATTCATCATTAAGTTACCCATGCTCATGATCTCATTCATCATTATGCTGCCGATGCTCATATCATCATGCATTATTACGCTACCCATGCACATATCATCATGCATCATTATGCTTCCCATGCTCATATCATCATGCTGCTTATTATGCTACCCATGATCTCATACATCATGCTGCTTATTACGCTGCCCATGATCTCATACATCATGTTGCCCATACTCATATCATGCATCATTATGCTGCCCATGCTCATATCATCATGCTGCTTATTATGTTGCCCATGATCTCATACATCATGCTTCTTTCCTTTGGAGACAGATGCTCTGGCTGTTTTGGTAGTTCCTGGTAGTTTCATATTTTCCAACAGTTCCGATAGTTTTGACATTTCCGGATTTTTCAAATTTTCCAGCTTTTTTGGTATTTCTAGCTTTTCTGGCCTTTCTGACAGTTTTGGCTTTTCTGGTAGTTCCAGCTTTTCCAGCAGTTCCAGCTTTTTCGACTTCTCTAGTTTTTCCAGCAGTTCCAACTTTTTCGGATTTTCCAACTATTCTAGCTTTTCTGGTAGTTCTGCCCTTTCCAGCTTTTCCAGTAGTTCCGGCTTTTCCTTAGGATCTCTCCTCCTACTAAAACCCAAATACAAGTAGAGAGAGGAAGAGATCCAAGTGTGTGTAGAAATGACTTGAAGTTCTCTTCTATTTATACTAAAATGTAGAGGTTAAATAGACATGACTGTTGGTTTTCTAAGCCTACATAAGTTGTTGGCCGACTTAATAATTTGTCCATAACATAAATAAATTCATAACTTCATAAATACTTATCGGAATCAGATGATCTTTAGATCAATCCTACACCTCTCAATGAGAGGGATCCAATAAAAATATCAACTGCCATAAATAATATGACCCACATGGAGTTTGGCCCTAGTTTCCAATTTTAACATCACTTTCTAGTGTTCGCGAACTACTTGGAAAGAGGAGGGTCAATTCCATTAAGACCGAAGACATAGGCGGGGTCGAGCACGACGTTTACGTTATGGTGCACAATCTTCCAAATAGGAGGAAAACATACCACGGATAATTATCATCTGTTGCAAAAGTATACATAGACGTCCCAACAGTTGTTTTGTAATCTCTGTAGGTCGGTAGGCCATGACAAACGCACCTGCCGAAGCTATGAACTAATGATGGATCAGATTCCTGCCTACAGGGTGTAGGTCGAAACGCGAGCCCTCGACCCAAATACAAGGATGGCGCGTGCTAGGTTTCATGGGTGCGGTCGGGGTCGAGGTGGAATGGGACCAGGAAGGGGTCACGACCAGATAATTTGTTACAATTGTGGAGGGCTAGGGCATTATGCGCATGATTGTATAAACTTGACTAGGATATTATGTTGTTATTGTAATTAGTTTGATTATGAGGCGAAAGATTTCCCTTCGCTGATAGAGAAGATGCGCGAAAAAGGGGCTACTCTAGCCCCGTCCAACCCAGAATTTACAAATGATGAGGTCTGAACCATGTGAAGAAGACTCAAATGTAAACATGATGCTCAAAAGTGGTGTGACAATGGGAGATGATAAAGGGAAGCAGCTAGAAGAAAGCGTGTGGGTTCACAAGGCTCCTACAAAGGAACCTAAGTTTGATTTAGAATGTGCGAAGGAGACATTCATGGAAGTTAAGAAGAGCTTCACGGAGGCCTCCACTTCAAGTAGTAAGGATCAACTAGAACCATGGATGGATCCTTCAATGCTCACTACCTTTCTGGAGACATGCATGAAACTGCTATGTGACAACAAGTCAGTCAAAGGGCTATAGGAACTTATCACTAGGTGCGCAGGTTCAGGAGAACCACGTGTGGTCTGAAAACTAGGAAAGCATGCATTGTGCATAAGAAGGGAGATGAGGTTGACTGCATGAATAGGTGAGTACAAAATGGATCAGGTACTCCTAGACCTGGGTTTGGATGCAAATGTACTACCAAAGCAAACGTGGGAACGCTTGCGCAGACTCGTGTTGCAATGGTACCCTATTCAGTTATGAATGGCAAACCAATAGAAGATTTTGCCCATGGGAAGATTGCAAGGGGTGACAGTCGATATTGAAGGCACAAGCGCACAGGTGGATTTTGAAGTGATAGAGATTGTCGATGACAAAAATGCCTATCCCACACTACTAGGAATATACAGGGCTACCGATATGAATGGAGTCATAAATCTAAAGAAGCGCAACATGACCTTTGAGAAAAAGTCACTATGCATGGTAGTACGACTGGACCCAGTCGAGGGAACGCGATACACCGAACCGGTGCGTGACGATGATAATGATGATGATCTTAACTGTATCTACAAGATAACTACACAAGGAGAGGATTGGGTGAATCTGATGGCAAAAAGAAGGATTTAGTGGGAGCGCGAAATCTCCTGCACTTAGTAATCAAACGAAGAGATAGAGTAATGTCAGAATCGGCTACACGAAGTGACAACACTAAACTGCAACATGATGATTAGGTCATTGTGTTGCGTAATAAAAGAGGTAAGGGAGCTACCAACATATGATGGATTGACAGCAGTGGATGGATTTTTGAATAAATTCGAAAGTGCGGTATCAGAATAGTAGCGGTTTGATGCGCTAAAGTGGGCACTTTGTGCAACACCCACATGATGGTGGGATACACATCAAGGAACTTCTGAAGATTGGCATGGATGTAGAAGGATGATGTGCCTACATTTTGGAAAACCCCAACTTCGAACGAAAGCCAATCAGCTGGGGCAGAACAACTTGCACGCCCACCTTTCTCGATGGATACAGATATATCTTGTATAGTCTGCACGAGCGCACACCACCCCCAGCCTAGAGAATAAAAACAAACCTCAACATTAGGAAAAGCGACGCATGTTACCAATTCTCCACGATGAAGCATTCCATAGGGTGCATGGAGTACTAAACAAGGTTTACCAGATGAAATGAACAGATTAGGACATGAGCGTGCTAGCTGTTCAATGGGCCTATAGGACCGTGTGCAAAAACCTGAATGCGGAAATGATTCCAAAGGTGTGAAACAAAGTAGAACCTGAGATTTTTGAAGGGAAAACCAAAAGGAATCCACACGTAATAGCCCCCATAGTTATGAAAGCGTGTGAAGACCAGGACGAAGGAATCACAAAGCTACACGAGGACGACCATATAAGGATTCAGGAAGCCATTAAACGAGGGAACCTTAGACTTCATGAACTCGAAGAAGATTAGGTACGATTAAGGAAGAAAAGCATGTTGATGGACGCTGATATCAAAAGACTAGAAAATAGGGTCACGCAAGCATGTCTCGTCAATAAACCAAGAATGACAAGGCAAGATACGGATGGTCATACCACTGCATTATAAGATTGTCGCCGAGAATTTATGACTCTGCAACCATGGCTGAGACCACACCTTACCAAACGCAATAACAAGGGGAGCGCACTGCATATGGTAGAACATGCAGTGCCAGTTGTCGTGAGGGCAAGTGAGGAGTGTCCACAGGCTATGCTGGAAGGCTTTTTGCAGTCTCACACAGGTGGGGAAACCACCTGACTAGTTATAGGGAGCACAATCTCAGTGCTCCAGACAGTTGAAAGAGAGTACGAGACTCTAAAAGAGTCTATTTGGGAACTGCGCGGTGAGGGAGGTGCACGCAGAATCATCATGGTACGAGGTTCACAACCACACACGGGGGGTTGTGTTTCCACGCGGGTAGGCTGGGAAGTAACCATTGAAATCACTGTTCATGACGAGATGTCCAATTTAAGACAAAAGGGAGCGGGCGGCGGGAAATTAAGACATGAATTAAGAGATATATTTGGGATGATCTGCTGCCAAGAATGCATTAATGACTCAGAAGTGGGGGGAACGGTTGAATTAAAATTCAAAAGACGCTATAAAAGTCTAAGGAATAACCACGAGGCAACACTTAGTTGTGTGCGATTTGAGTAGTTGTAGAGTATTGAGCGTCGAGCAATCTTACCATCTTTGAGTAGACGAGAGAACATATCTTGTGCAAACATGATGACTGTTACCAAGCCAGGTGTGAAATTTGCTGAAGATACCGCTGAGAAGCCTAGAGATGTGACGGTTGCACCAGAAGTTCCAAAATCACCACAGACGTCACGATCCAAGAAAGATAAACAGACTATGGGATCAGTCCGTGTGTCCCCAAGAAACCTGCTGTTCGATAAGATATCAATGGAAGAAAAAGGCCAGGTCGTCACCATTGAATCAGATGAAGAGGAGGATGATTTATAGGCTCTAATTGTTCAAATAGGGGAGCAAGAAGACATGGAGGAGGACATCCCACCAATGCCTTCGGTAGTGAAGTTACCCATGTAAGTCCCTCCGTGGAAAGGGAATGTTAGGGTGCCCAAAGACCTGGAGGCCACGAAGAGTGTGCTCCAGACCCCACTCCTCCCCGATGAAATTAATTTTGAATGTCTGCTCTTAGGCTGGGTACCTACCATGAAATTCGAAGATTGGGACCTTGCGGATAGTGAGAAGTTCCCGCACTTAGCGATGGAGAACTTGATGAAGCGAAATTCAGAGGGGCCAGTAATCACGTTGGAGCCGTGAAAATGGCTGCTTGGTGTGGAGAAGGCCATTTTACTTCATCTACAATGGATACCCCACTTTCACCGCGCGCCCATCACCATTTTCGTCATCAGGCAGCTGCTGTGCCTAGTGCATGATGGGTATCTATGGCTAGAGGAGCCTATTCCCATCACAGCGGAGCTTATTCATCAGATTTCTCGACTTCCCTGTAAGGGAAAAGACCCAACGATGATGGTGGGAAAAAGAAGCGATTTGGCTCTCGCAGAAGCCATGAAAACTAAATACAAGCTGGAAAAGAAGAAGCGAGGCTATGCAATTGCGAGTATCAAGGACAAAGGCATGCGCGTAGCCACCCATCTCCTGGCTGACAAATTAATGTGGAAATTCCGCGCCAATGAAGTACCAGCACCGGAGGTTGCGCTAGTTGAACAATGCATGAAGGGGGTCCAGTTCAACTGGGCTGCATTCCTTTGTGAGGAATTTCCGACAAACTGGAAGGAGGCCCAAGAGTAGGGTAAGACCTTCCACTACACATGGTTGCTCTTATCCATCTTGTTGGTAGCGAGTGAACTACCGGAAGGTAGCCAGTTCCCGAATATCAACCAGGACCCACTTGAAGCGGTGAAGTATGCTTTGCTTTGGGCCACTAAGGGTGCGAAGCGGATTCACGAAACTAAGGTTTTTTGGGTGCTAATGGAGGCGAGCATCTGGATGTGGATCAATAGAAGACCACAGTTGTCTCCCACAGTGTACGCCACTCTGCAGAGCTTTTTAGAGTTTAAAGTGGACATACACAACATTTATGTCTGGGCACGGAAGGATCTGACAAAGGAATGGACGAAGCTCCCATTCATTGCTACTGACGATGCCATCTTCACAGCATTGGAAACATGGCCTCAGGAGTGGCGTGCCCCAGACTTAACAGGAATGGAAAGGACTGCATCTCAACAAAGGAATAAGGACACCAAGCTGTGTATTACGTAGCTGATTGAAAAGAAGTGCCAGGAAAAAGTAGCAGTAGAGGTAGTCGCACAATAGAATCCAACCGATGCAGCATCAACAATGTAGACAGTAGAAACAACAACATCACCAACACAAGAGGTTGAGAAGGGCCATGACATGTCCACGAGGCAGGGGGCTGAGGACATAGACCTGGCCGAAGAGTGTGTGGAGCTAGAAACCACCTTGCAACATTTGAGACGACTGTGCGTCCCTGAGAAACCGGTCCCCAAAAAGAAGGTTAAGGCATCGAAGACGTCTATCGACCCAATCACGCTTACAGAAGGTGATCTTTTTGACATCGGTGAAATAGTTTGCGATGTCACTAAGGACGCACTCCAAGAGGTGATGATAGAGCATATATAACACTATTTTATGGGTACTAAGAGCACAATTAGAGGAGCTACAGGTGCAAACCCCACAAACAAGAATGATGGCCCCATACATTGCAGTAGGTACATCAGAGGTGGAATAGATGCTGCGTGCCCGAATGACCAACACTTTCATGTTCCCCAAGGGCACGTTAGCAACAACGAACAAAGTTGACCGAGTTGTGGTGGGCAGGATTAAAGGACTGGGCTTAAACTTGGCTGCCCTTCCACGAGAAACCCTGTACCAGTTACAGGATGGGGTCACAACCGAGCTCCGCACCAAAGAAGGCCACACGCTACATGTATTGAACGAACAAAATATTAATATGGAATAGCTCAGCCGACAGTGTGATGAACTGGTTGTGCAGACTCAAGGAATGGAGTAGGCCATAAACAATGCTTGTTGAAACGTCTCGGAATTGGTCGTTCCAACAAAGCTACCCGTAGCGAAACGAATCCACAAATTAGCCACTGGATTTCGAAAGGCAAAGGAGGAAGAAACGAGGGTACAACTGGACCTCAACCTTCAGATTGCCAAGCTGTGATTAAAGGCGTAGTCTTCTACACCCTTGGAAGTTAGGGAATAGCATGCTGGCACTATTCAAAAAGGGCTGGAGGAAATAAGCCCGACAGTACAAAACTGCATCGCTATGTTGGAAGAATCCTTTGCAGTGCTCACTTCATTACAGGAGGACCCCAACATACAATGCCTAGAAACAGAGGCATGAGAGCTTCAAGTGTAGTATGACAATGTGTGTGGAATGACGCATACAATTGTCTTGACCAAATGGATTGCAAAGCTATAGCAGGCAAAGGCGTTGAAAGAACAGGTGGATGTTGCGCGACCGAAAGAGGTAGTCCTTAAAGCGTGTGTCCAGCCTTGGATTGATGAGGCCTTCCTAATTACTACAAACATCGAAGGAAATCTCACACAGATGAAGGCAATGCATGCCTCAAGACAGGGATTTTCCCCTGACAACAAGAATTTGGCCGAAAGAGTGGAGCAGTTCCAACAGACTACAAAACAGTGTGTTGCGGACCTCCGCGCAACATAAGATCGGTTAGAGGGGCTCTGTGCCAAGATCACCGCACCATCAAAGTGACTTGGGACGAGTCATGATTATTATGTTAGGGGCTTGTTGGGCATGGAATCCTCCCACAACAGGTTTTGGGGCTCAAAGCCCAACGTTTGGTCAAGGATGTTGTAAAACTCGGCGCGAAGTGTACAATTGAGTCATAGGGTTGTCTGCCCTAAACATTGTATTGTAAATTAGCGTAAAGTCAACCTACTCATGGTCCGCAAACCATGGGATTTTATAAATAGAGCGAGGCTCTAAGTTGTAAAGGGAGTGATGGATAGAGAGAGTAGCAAAGGAATGGTTTGATCTTAGAGTAGAAGTCTAAGTGTCTTGGGTTGTAGTAGTAGGAAGAGGCTCTGTAGTTGAGTGCGTAGAGGCCTAGTAGAGTCCGCAACTGAGTGTGTGGACCCCTGCAGCTAAGTGCGAAGGGTGGTGTTGAGTTTGTAAGCAAGATTGAAGATTAATAAAAGAGAAGTTGATTTCTATTCTTTTGTATTATCTTCTTTCTGTTTATATTCATTTATGTATCGCGCGCACTGATATGATTGTTGAATATGTTGTAATAACTATAAATCTTACACACACAAGTTAAGTAATTGGTTAATTAGCAAGGATATTGGGTATTATATGGGTCATGCCCCGAGTAGGGCTGTGCAGAAGCCACACCGTAGGTCACGAAGGGATCACTAGTGCGCGTAGCGACAGGTCAGACTGCGAACCTCTAGAAGCCCATCAGACATCCCAAGGGTGCGGAAACCTAGTTCTAGCACCCTCCCATACTACTTCAAGTGAGACCTCAGTCCATGCTCCATGGACTATTGCTGAAAGGGCCAGTAGTACCCAGATTTGCTTGGCTAAATCACCTCTGAACCTGGGTCAGGCCCCATTAAGCCAACAACTACCCACTCATAGGAGGCACCGACCCCATTAATATAGCAAGCCGATACTTTCCAAGAGGTACCCACCTCTTAAGAATTCATGTCACTACCTGCTATAGCCACTGTTCTACCTTTAATACAATTTTCAAACTGAAAACAAGGGAAAATACATATACAATTTGATTCACTATAGTAAAACATTTTTCTCTCGAGCCTCTACTATTCCATAGGCTCTCTGAGTCTCACACAACATCACTAGCTCACTCAACCCATTTTCTCTAGAACATAGGCACACACAAGTTATTTCTGTAGCACAGACACACTTTACCTCTCCTCAACAACACACTCATGCATACAACTCTCCACACTTCTCCTTGGCAACAATGAAACTTCCCACACTTTGCATAAATGCTCTTGATAATTTTGTTCCTCTCCTACATTGTGATCAATGTTGTCTCTTTTAGCCATCATTTTTCCATTCACGTTGCCTAAATGTACTCCTACGCTTGGCACTCCTTCCTACTGTTGTGTTTAATACATAGGCACGACAACTTCATTAACCACTAAGAATTGGATAAGTTCTCTCACCCATTATTTCTACATTAAACATGAGGATGGGCACTTGAGTGTTCCCATGCTGAGACATAAATCCTTAGTTAACCTGCACACTCAAACTAGGCTCTTGTTCTTTTTGTGAGTAAATCTCATGTCCTTAAGGATTTTATTTTTATTGAATTCCTCATATCTTGCAATCAAGATCAGGGATGGATTGTCTCTGGCAAACTCCATTATTTCATCTCGTGCAACCGTGGTCCTATCTGTTCTTCGAGCCAGAAATTTTTGCAGTTTCCATTATTTGAGTGACCAACTCTACTATGTGCATTTACTCTTAGATGTTGACTCATTTATTCTTCATACACTTATGTGCTGCAATTTCTTAGCCCCACATGTTGTAACTTTATTAAGGTAGGATATTATGAAATTCATGAGATTTTGATATTGGCCTTTAACCCTTTTCTCTTTGTCTCTTATTGTTTTTCCACCATAGGACCGGGTGTTCTGGCCAGTGGAATAGCACTTAGGTGCTAAGCCCTTGAGGATTCTACTAGGGGCCTATCTCCTTATGTTCTTGCTCTACACCCTTGGTTCTTTGGGCTCCACAACCAAGTTCCAATCAACATCAGAAGCTTTCTGTGTCATAACTTTCTAAAAAAAATAATTACAAAGGAGTTATGAAATCTCCGACTTCTAATATCCTTCTAGGGTGACATCATGCTCATGTCATCCACCCCACATTGCATCTCCTTAGTGGTGGCATGTGTCAACAGGATTTTCCCCATTAGGCCACTCAATAATGCTGAAACTAACTGCCACATGTCCTCCATACAACTATGTCATGTTGATGTCATATGCCGCCGTCAACTCCTAAGGGCCAATCAACTATTGCCATGTGAATTTTCCTAGGAGAGAGAAAGGTTCTCTCAATCCTTGATTTTTCAAATTATTTCCTTCATAATCCCTATTCCGTGCAACCCTTTGTGTTTTTAAAATAATTCAATTCGTAAGAAGTCACGAAGTTTCAAAATTCTGAAGTTTTGAAGTTCTGAAATTTTTAGGTTATGATATTCCTACCTTCCTTGTTTCCAAGGTTCTGAAGTTTGGGGTCTGAAATTTGTCCTGCTTCCCTGGTTCCATGCTATCTCAGGATTATTTTTAAATAAACCTCCAAGGCACTGTTGTTTTGACCTTCCAACGTCCCAAAATTGTGACCTTTCAAGGTCTTGAGACTCCGACCCTCCGAATTCTGAAATTCCGGAATTTAGGTTTGAATATTCGACCTACTTCCCTAGTTCTGAAATTTTGCCTGCTTCCTTAATTATGAGGTTCCAAAATTCGGCCTGCTTCTAGGTTCCAAAATTTGGCTTGCTTCTAAGGACTTCAATATCCTTACTTATGCTATCAATAAATTTTGATCACAAGATCCATTTATGGACTTCCACCTACCGTTGGAAACCTTTTTCAAATAACTTTCTAGTGGGGAAGGTTTGATGCATCCCTTGAGCCCATTTTCTACCTAAAACATGGCTGCAAAATATCTTCCATTCTTTGCAGTTAAATTCTAGCCTGATTGACATCAATGCCAACATACCAAGTGCCACTAATCAATCAGAGAATTTTAACTGTCCAAAAATCTCCCCCTTTGGCATTGATGGCAACAACATAAGCTCAGATGCACCTCTAAAATTCTCCCTATTTGGCATCAAAGGCAAAGGATGCTCTCAATAACCCACCTTAAACTACTGCAACCAATTTTCCAATTGATCCCACATGCTGACTAGTTTCCAACGCACATTAAAATTGAGTCATTTGGGAGAAGTCACAACCCCTATCAGCTGCCTGAGATATTCAAAGGGTTATCTTGCCAGTGGCTTAGTAAATATATCTACAATTTTGTCCTTAGTGGCCACATATTCAAGTCAAACAATGCTAGCTGCAACTTACTCTCTTAATAAATGGAACTTTATAGGGATGTGCTTGGCATTTGAGTGCATGAAAAGATTCTTAGAGATACTAATGGCACTAGTATTATCACACATGATTGGAATGGGATCAATCAATTTTACCTTAATTTCATTCAAGGTCTGCTTCATCCATAGAATTTGCAAGAAACAAGTGGCAGCTGCATTATACTCTTCTTCAACAATTAATAAAGAAATGTAGTTTTATTTCTTGATGACCCAAGGCATTAAGCATTTTCCCAAAAAAAATGTTGCACTAGATGTTCTCTTCCTATCATATTGCCTTCCCAATCAACATTAGTATGGGGCTTCAACATAATTTCTCTTCTTTTAGCATACCACAATCCATAATCATATATTCCTTGAAGATATTTGAAAATCCTTTTGACAGCGATGACATGACTTTCATGAGGGAAAGCTTGAAATCTAGCCACAACACCCACTACTTTCATGATGTTTGGTCTCAAAGTTGTGAGATATAACAAGATTCCTATCATTTATCTGCACTCATTCTGATTTACCAGTGGTGTCTCATCTTCTTTGTTCACCCCATAACCATAGATGTGCTAATTCGTTTGCAATCTTCCAACCCAAAATTCTTCAAAGTTTCTTATAGGTACTTGGATTTGGAGATAAATACCAGATTTTTTGGTTGAGGAATTCGTAATCCTAAGAAGGACGAAAATTATCCGAACATGGACATCTCGAACTATGTATACATACAATTTGTAAATTGATGTCCCAATTGTTCCAGGTCATTGCCAAATATTATGTCGTCCATATACAAAACTACAATTTGTAGATGATCATCTTCAAACTTTATGTATGGATTGTTGTCTATAGTACCTTTCTTAAAACCTTGTTGTTGAAGGTATAGATCTAGTCTTACACACCAGGCTCTAGGAGCCTATTTTAGTCCATATAAGGCCTTTTTCAGTTTGCACACAAACCCTTCATTTTTTGTGAGCGTGAATCCTTCTGGCTGCTCAATATAAACCTCTGCTTTCGTCTCTCCATTGAGAAATGCATACTTCACATCCATATGATATAACTTGATGTTTTTATAACTAGGAAAGGAAATAAACATTCTAATAGCTTCCATTCTAGCTACTAGTGCAAATTTTTCCTTGAAGTATACCCCGTCTATTTGCCCATACCCTTTGTAGACCAAACAAGCCTTGTTCAAATTACTTGACCCTACTCATTTAGCTTGTTTTTGAAAACCCATTTAGTTCCTATGAAATTTTTTTCTTTGGGTCTTAGAACAAGCTCCCAAGTGTCATTCCTCTATATTTGGAAAAGTTCTTCATCCATAGCTCTCACATAGGACTTGTCCTCACTTGCTTGACATAACAGAGAAAGATTTACACAACTTGAACTTCCAACAAATTTCCTCCTGGTTTGAACACCAAGCATTGGATCTCCAAGAATTTGACTGTAAGGATTTTATTTTTTACATACCTTGAAGGTGTTTTGGGCATTGGAGTTGTGCTTGTTTCTAGGTCTTCATTATCTAACTTTGTTTCTTCATGATTTGAGGACCTGCTGGTTGAACTCTCTTCTCCATATGAGTTCATGTTTCCTTTGGAGATCTCAGGTTGTGGAGCTATTTCACCTACTACTAAATAAATGTAATCCTAAGCCCTCTTTGTCCTTTTTTGTATCACTTGTATCCTTTACTCGAAGAAGAGTACTCGAGTAAAATACCCTCATTAGCATGTGAATCAAAATTTCCAGGATTTTTACCATTCCTTTTGATAAAGCATTTTATCCCAAACACCTTATAATATTTCATTGATGTAGATCTTCCCTTCCACAACTCATAGGGAGTTTTATCACTATTAGGCCTGAGTTGCGTTTTGTTTGATAGGTACACCACTTCTTCTCCTCAGAATATGTGAGGTACATATACTTCATCAAGCATAGCTCTAGCCATTTCCTGGATTGTTATGTTCTTTCTCTCAACGAATCCATTTTGTTTTGGAGTTTTAGCAATAAAATACTACCTCCTTATGCAATGCTTTTCACAGAATTCTTCAAACTCTATTGAAGTGTATTCTCCTCCTCTATCTGACGTTAAGCATTTGATCTTTAGATATTTCTCATTTACCACTTAATCTTTAAATTTTTAAAAATGTTTAAACGCTTCTGATTTTTCCTTTAAGAGGATGATCCAAGTGGCCCTGGTAAAATCATTAATAAGCAACATAAAATACCTTTCTCCTCTTAGGAGTTTTTCTCTAGTTGGGCCACAAATATCTTTGTGAATTAGCTAGATTGGTCTAGATCAAGAGAACTCTTTAAATGAGTCCTAGTTTGCCTACAAAATTGACATGACTTGAAGATTCAATTATTAGGCATCAAAGTATTGGAAAAACTCTCATAGATCCAAACTTGTTGTCTCTTATCAGACTGCCAAAATTCACATGACCAAGTCTCCTATGCCATAACCAATCTTCTCTTGACTTGCTCAAATAGAAGTGTATTCTGGAGTCACTAAACACATATACATTATTGTGAGTTTGACTACTCTTCCCACCACCTTTCCATTTTCTTAATTTTGGATCTCATAGTCCTTGGATCGAAAGGTCACATTATAGCCATTATGACACATATGACTTACACTAAGCAAGTTGTGCTTGAGACATTCTACATACAACACATTTTGGGCTTTAGTATTTTCATCAAGCTTGACTATGCCCTTATCCTTAATTTTTGCTGGCGCATTATTGCCAAAAGTGACATTGTTCCCTTTTTCATTTTCTTTTAGAAAAAGAATTTTTCTCTTATCCACAATAATATGCTTGGAACAAGCACTATCCACATACCATATGTTTTCTTGATTATGTGTTGATAGAGAAATTCCACATTCCATGCTCTTTCTAGATTTTCATTTCCAATTCTCCTTATCTTTTCCAAGAGTTGGTTGCCAAGTGTTCCGAGACTTAGATGGGTAATCAAACCTGATTTTTCACTCACTTGCCTTGTGCCCAAAATATTACATTTGAAACATTCAAAATCACTCATTAGGGGGGAGAAGGAATTTAGATTTCCAAGAGGAGAGTTTTGAGATCTAAAATTATGATACTTATTAAATCTGAAATTTTCATCTCTTTCAACTTTGATACTTCTATAATCAACAAAATTATGGCCAAAGATGTGACATTTATGAAAATGGCCATAAAATAAATGAGAGTACCTGAAGTTGGAAAGTTCATGAGTTTATGCATTAAGGTACCCCTGTTGTCTGGTTGATTGATTCATTCTCGGTTGGTGTTTTTCCTTGGGGTAGTTGGAGTTATTATTCTAGTGATGTGATCCTCTTTGGATTGATACCTTTTTGTCTTCATTGATGCTTTCTTGATTTATATTTGTATAGCTCTGAGGTTCCTCAAATCTTATGGACCTGAAGTTCATCTTTCCCATAGAAGATTCCCGTGGTCTAGAGTATCCCATGTGTGTGATGTTTCCTGAAGACCTTTGATTATTTAAAATATGATCTAGGTTCCTTGTCCCTTCTGCAAATTTTTTATTTATACCTTTCTTGTTCTTCATTTTATCAATACTCGTTCTTAAAGAAAGGACCTCTGCCTTGAGACTTTGACAATTCTCTTCCCATTCATGGATCAAATCTTGAAGAAATTCTTCCTTTTGTTTAACTTCTTATAATTTGAATTTCAAGAACAAAATTTCATATTTCCATGTTTTTGAGATCATTTCCTTCGTTACCTTGAACAAATCCTCTCTTATTCTAGTTTCACACATGTTCCTTGTTTTTCTTCTAGTAGAAAGGCTAGACTATCTTTTCTTTTAATCACTTCTTCAAGTTTTTCTGTTTTGATAAGAAAAGTCCTCATTGTTGGAGTTGTACATACCTTCTTCAACACGTTATAGCTATTCTTTTTTCTTCTTTTTCTTTCTCCTCAACTTATTTAACACATCAAGAGCTCTGATGAGTTCCCCTTCAAAGTCCACTACTCCTACTTCTTCTTTTTCCTCTTCAGAATCAGTAATATTTTGTTTCCTAGAGTTTGCTCTAAATGCCACGAGTAAATACTTATCTGAATCGTCTTCTAAATATTTTTCACTATTTGACTCCTACAAAACTTATTATTTTGATGTTTTTGAGATTTGTTTCTATTTTTTTTCATCTTCCTTTTCTATCCTTTCTTTGTAAGGGAACTCATACGAAATATTTGACCTCTGATATACTTTGAGGGTGATATCATGCTCTTTTCATAAACCACATGCGGCGTCTCCTTAGTGGTGAAACATTTCACCAAGATTTTCCCCATTAGGCCACTCAATAATGATGAAATTGACTTCCACGTGTCCTTCACACAACCATGTCATGCTGATGTCATCTACCACTGTCAAATCCTAAGGGCCAGTCAACTACTTCCATGCATCTTGTCCAAGGAGAGAGAAAGGGTCCCTTGATCCTTGGTTTTCCCAATAGTTTCCTTTGTAAATCCATACTCCCTGCACCCTCAATTATTTTAAAAGAATTAAATTTGTAAGAAGTTAGGAAATTTTAAAATTCCAAAGTTTCGAAATTCCAAAATTTCTAGGCTCTGATATTCCTACCTTCCTTGGTTCCGAGGTCCGAAAGTTCAACGTCTGGAATTCTGTGTGCTTCCCTAGTTCCATGTTATCTTGGGTTTATTTTTAAATAAACCTTTGAGTCTCCAATGTTACAACCTTCCATCATCCTGAAATTATTACATTCCGAGGTCTTGAGACTTCGACCCTTCAAAGTTCTGAATTTTTGTAATTTGGAGTTCCAATATTTGGTTCGCTTCCTTGGTTCCAAGTTTTTGAAATTTGGTCTGCTTCTAAGGAATTCAAGATTCTTACTTTGAATATTAATAAATTTTGATCCTGAGATCCATTTATGGACTTCCACATACCATTGGAAACCTTTTCAAAGAAATTTCCAGTGGGGAATTTCTGATGTAGTCCTTGAGCCCATTTTCTACCTGAGACATGGCTGCAAAATCTTTGCCATTCTTTGCACCTCAATGCTATTCTGGTTGACATCAATTTCAACATACCAAGTGCCACAAATCAATCATACATTGTTAATTGTCCAACAATCTCCCCCTTTGGAATTGACAAAAACAACATAAGATTTGATGCACCTTTAAAATTCTCCCACTTTGCTCTTGAAAACTCACCCTAAACCATTGCATCCTACTTTTCAATTGATCTCACATGTTGAGTAGTTGCTAATACACATTAAGATTGAGTCATTTGGGAGGAGGAGTCACATCCCCTATCTGCTGTCTAAGATATTCAAAGGGTTCTCTTACTAGTTTCTTAGTAAATATCTTTACAATTTGGTATTTAGTGGCCACATATTGAAGTCGAACAACGCTAGCTAAAACACACTCTCTAAAGAAATGGAAATTGATAGGGATGTGCTTGGTCTTTGGGTGCATGAAAAGATTCTTAAAGATACTAATGGAATTAGTATTATTACACATGATTCGAATGGGATTAGTCAACTCTACCTTAATGTCATTCAAGTTTTTCTTCATCCATAGAATATACGAGCAACAAGTGGAAGCTGCAATATACTTTGCTTCATCAGTTGATAAAGAAATAGATTTTTGTTTCTTGCTGACCGAGGACACTACGAAGATTCCAGAAATGAATTCTACAATAGAGGTGCTCTTCCTGTCATAATTATTGCCTTCCCAATCAGTATCTGTAGAGGCTTTCAACTTAAACTCTTTGCTTTTAGCATATCACAGTCCATAATCAATTGTTCCTTGAAGATATTTGAATTTTTTTTTGACAACGATGGAATGGATTTCATGAGGGAAATCTTGAAATATATCCACAAAACCCATTGCTTGCATGATGTTTGGTCTCAAAGTTGTGAAATACAACAAGCTTCCTATCATTGATCTATACTTAGTATTATTTATCAATGGTGTCTCATCTTATTTGCACTATTTGCAGCCTGTAACCAAAGGTGCGATAACTGGCTTGCAATCTTCTAGCCCAAACTTCTTCAGAGTTTCTTGTAGGTACTTGGATTGGGAGATAAATAACCCATTTTTTTACTAAGAAATTTTCAAGCCTAAGAAGAAGAGTGATTCTCCAATCATGGACATCTCGAACTCAGTCTACGTACAATTTGCGAATTGACATCCCAATGATTCTGGGTCACTGCCAAAGATTATGTTGTCCACATACACTACTATAATTAGTAGATGATCATCTTCAAAATTTATTTATATATTTTTGTCTATAGTACCTTTCTTAAAGCCTTGTTGCTAGAGGTATCGATCCATTCTTGCATACTAGGCTCTAGGCGCCTGTTCGAGTCCATATAAGGCCTTTTTTAGTTTGCACACAAACCATTAATTTTCGGTGAGTGTGAATCCTTTTGGCTACTCAATATAAACCTCTTCTTCCATATATATCCATTTAGAAATGCATACTTCACATCCATATGATATACCTTCATGTTTTTATGACCAACAAAGGAAAGAAACATTCTTTTAGTTTCTAATCTAGCAACTGGTGCAAAGGTTTCCTAGAAGTCTACCCCCTCTATCTAGGCATACCCTTTGCAGACCAAACGAGCCTTGTTCATAATTACTTGATCTTGCTCATTTAGCTTGTTTTTTAAGACCCATTTTGTTCCTATGACATTTTTCTCTTTGGGTCTTAGAACAATATCCCAAGGATCATTCTTCTCTATTTGGTCAAGTTCTTCATTCATAAATCTCACCTAGGACTTGTCCTCACTTGCTTGACTGAGATTTTCAGGCTCAACGTGAGATAATAGAGCAAGATTTACATAGCTTGAAATGCCAACAAATTTTCTCCTAGTCTTAACACCAAGTATTTGATCTCCAAGAATTTGACTCTCATGATGTTCTTTTTGTACATACCTTGAAGGTGTTTTGGGCCTTGGAGTTGTGCTCGTTTCTATGTCTTCATTATCTAACTTTTTTTCTTCATGATTTGAGGACCTGATGGGTGAACTCTTTTCTCCATTTGAGTTCATGTTCCCTTGTATATACCAGGTTTTCAAGCTATTTCATATACTACTACATCAATGCAATCTTCAACCCTCTCTATCCTTTTGTTGTAGCACTTGTATCATTTACTTTGAGTAGAGTACCTGAGTAACATACCCTCATAAGTGCATGAATCAAAATTTCTAGGCTTTTTATCATTCCTTTTGATAAATAATTTGCTTCCAAACACCTTGTAATGTTTCATTGATGCAGGTCTTCCCTTCGACAACTCATAGGGAGTTTTATCACTATTAGGCCCGAGTTGTGTTTTGTTTGATAAGTACACCACTGCTTGTGCTGCTTCTCCCCACAAGTTGTGAGGTACATTTGCTTCATCCATCATAGCTTTGGCCATTTCCTAGATTATTCTGTTCTTTCTCTCAACTACTCCATTTTGCTGCGGAGTTTTATCAATTGAATAATTCCTCCTTATGCCATGTTCTTCACAAAATTATTCAAACTCTCTTGAATCATATTCTCCTCCTCTATCTGATCTTAAGCATTTGATCTTTAGATATTTCTCATTTTCTACTTGAGCTTTAAATTTTAAAAAATGATTAAACATTTCTAATTTTTCCTTTAAGAGGATGATCCAAGTGGGTCAGGTAAAATCATCAATAAGAAACATAAAATACCTTTCTCCTCTTAGGAGTTTTTCTCTAGTTGGGCCACAAATATCTGTGTGAATTAGCTCCAGTGGTCTAGATTAAGAGAATTTTTTTTTTTTATTGAAATGAGTCCTAGTCTACTTATCGAATTGACATGACTTTCAAATTGAGTTACTAGGCCTTGAAAGTATTGGTAAACATCTCACAACTCCGAACTTGATGAATCTTATCAGATTATCAAAATTCATATGAACAAGTCTCCTATGCCATAGCTAGAATTCTCTTGACTTACTCAAAGAGCATCGTACTCTAGAGTCATTAAACACACATACATTATTGTGAGTTCTGACTGATTTTCCCACTAGCTTCCCATTTTCTTCATTTCAAATATCACAGTCCTTGGATCGAAAGGTCACATTATAGCCATTATCACACATCTGACTTACACAAAGCTAGTTGTTCTTGAGACCTTCTACATACAACACATTTTGGTATTTAGTATTTTCATTAAGAATGACTATGCCCTTACCCTTAATTATTGCTGGGGCATTGTTTTTGAAACTAACATTGTTGCTTCTATCCTTTTCTTTTAGAAATATAAATTTTCTCTTATCCCTAGTCATATGCTTGGAAAAAGAAATATCCACATACCATATATTTTATGTATTATGTGCTGATAAAGAAAGTCCACATTCCATGCTCTTTCCAAATTTTCGTTTCCAATTATCGATACCCTTTTAAAGAGTTGGCTTCCAAGTGTTATAAGACTTAGATGGGTACTCAAACCTGATTCTGAACTCACTTGCCTTGTGCCCAAAATTATTACATTTGGAACGTTCAAAATCACTTTTTAGGGGAGAGAAGGCATTTCAATTTCTGAGAGGAAAGTTTTGAGATCTAAAATTTTGATACTTATTGTATCTAAAATTTTCATATCTTTCAACTTTGATCCTTCTACAATCAACATCCTTATGACCAAAGTCATGACATTTATAACAATGACCATAAAATAAATGAGAGTAACTACAGTTGGAAAGTTCATGAGTTTGTGCATGAAGGTACCTCTGTTGTCTAGTTGATTGATTCATTCTTCGCTGATGTGGTTCATTGGGGTATATGGAGTTAATATTCCACTGATGGGCTCCTCTTTGACTTGCCACTTTTTTGTCTTTATTTTTTCTTTCTTTATGCATCTTTGCATATCTCTGAGGTTCCTAAAATCCTTCAGACCTGAAGTTCATCTTTCCCATAGAAGCTTCTTGTGGTCTAGAGTATATTCCTAGGCTTGTTTTGTTTCCTGAAGACGTTTTACTGTTTAGAATTTGATATAGTTTTCTTGTTCCTTCTATAAATTTTTCATTTATACCTTTCTCGATCTTGATTTTCTCAAGATTTGTTCTCAGAGACACAACCTCTACCTCAAGACTCTGACAATTTTATTCCCATTCATGGATCAAATCTTGAAGAACTTATCCCTTTCATTTAGGTTCTTCTAATTTGATTTTGAAGGACAAAATTTCATTTTTGCATGTTTTTGAGATCATTTCCTTCTTTACCTTGAAAAAATCTTGTTTTAAATGCTTGTTCTCTTCTTCTAGTTTTTCACATGTTGTTTTTCTTCTAGTAGAAAGGCTAGACTACCTTTTCTTTTAATGGCTTCTTCAAGTTCTTATTTTTGATAAACAAGCTCCTCATTGTTAGAGTTATACATACCTTCTTCAACACGTTGTAGCTATTATTTTAGCTGCTTGTTCCTTCTCCTTGCCCTCTTTAACTCATCAAGAGCATTGATGATTTCCCCTTCAAAGTCCACTACTCCTACTTCTTCTTCTTCCTCTTCAGAGTCAGTAATATTTTGTTTCTTGGAGTCTCCTATGAATGCCAAGAGTAAATACTTATTTGAATTGTCTTCTAAAGAGTTTTCGTTGTCTGACTCTAGTGATGATTTATCCTCTTTGGAGTAGAGCCCCTTTCTCTTATAAAAATTATTCTTCTAATGTTTTTGAGATTTGTTTCTAAATTTTTGATCATCTTCCTTTTCCATCCTTTCTTTGTAAAGAAAATTAGATGAAAAATTTCCAACTCTTCCACAATCAAAGCATTTAAAGGGAAACTTCCCTTTATATTTTTTTGATCCATGCTTTAGTTTCCTGGAAAATTGGGCCAACTCCTGATTAAAATCACAACTGGAGCAATATTGTAGATCCAGTCAAGGGAACTATGCTTATATTCTAATCCAACACTAATGGATTGGGGTTTATCAATGCTACTATTAGATCCTGCTGCAGCAGGTATTCATATTTCATGATTGGCATTTCACAGGCCAAATATGTTTTTCTTTGCTTGCTGCAATGCTCCATATTTGCTCAAACAGTCTCCATATGAAGAAGGCTGCTTCAAGTTCATTCAATTGCCTTCAAAATTTGTAAAGTTTTCCTGGTATCGCTACTGTTAGTTAAAGGGAGGTCCAAACAGTTTAATCTTGGTCTCCCTAGGTTTAAATTTCTTGTTTTAGAATATAGAGATTGTAAGTCTGTCCAAATAGTTTAATCTTGGCAGACTCTTAGATAGGTAGAGAAATAGAAGAGTCCAACCATTTAATCTGGGCTCTGGAAGAAATAAGGGTAGTATGTAGACAGGAAAGCATCAAAATAAATGTATGATGGGTTTGCAAGTCTAAGTGCACCCCCAAGCTAAAGAAGAAAAAATGCTAGGAAAGTAGGCTGGGTAGGTAGTTCTGAGGCTGTTGAATTGCTGACAAGTTCCAAGTTTGCAGGCATCATATCACGCAGAACGTAATCAGCAAAGATTTGTAAGAAAAAAGGCTCAAATGAGGTATAACTAACTTCCCTTCTCTATTTTCCCCAATCATTAACTAACATCCCAAAAGAGGTCAAGATTTGCTTGACGCCTCTTAATTTCATCATCTTCATCATCCCGCTTAAGTAAAGATCTGCTTTACTCAAAGTTGTTCCATATCTTCTCCCGAAGTATGTTCCTACCCCCTGTAACAGCCTAAGTCTCCCGAACTTAGCGCTTTCTTATCATCTCCATATTAACCACTAACATTATTATCTAGATCCCTATGTTTCCCATCCCCGTATTAATATTAACTAAAAATCCCTTATGTAATATCCCTCCCCTGGTTGAAAAATAGCCATATCAGTTCCCGGGAATTGTTCAGTTTATCAGAAACTAAGTAAGAGCCCGACCTCCTAACCACTTCCCAAAATACGATGGACTCCTTCCAAAGTATAAAATTCCCCTGAGGTAGTCGGACCCCTTCTGAAAACCTTATATGACCGTCATGCTCACTTACTTTCAAAGTTTATATTAGAAACTGGCTCCTAAGAAACTGATACGTAATACACGATCAAATCCTGATCCCAATAACCCACCTGCTGTTGGAAATCTGAATCTAATTCCGAAGATCATCAGGCAGCAAAAACAAAAAGACTGCCAGACCCCCGTTAGTCCTGAAGCAGTTCAGCCAATTATTGTGCCAACCCCCGTCAAAGTTCTAGTCTGATCCACCCCGAATTCCTATGGCTCATTGCCCCTTTCTCCGAGCAGCTCTTCCACACCTCAACCCCATATCCATAGCCCATCGGCTACTCCCTCCTCCCCGGTTACTCCTATAGTCCCCCTCGCCTTAGGTGCTCCGCTAATCCCCGTAACCATGGCTAGATATGCACCATTACAACTACCTGCTAATCCTGGGGCAATGCCTCAGGACTATCAATCGAAAATCACTTACTTTGATGGCACAACCTCTTGCACCGCCCTACAACATACAAAGAAAATGCAGGATTATTTCGAGAGTTATGAAATAGATGATGATAGCATGAGAATGAAGATTTTTGTCCAAAGTCTAACCGGTGATGTCAGAACCTGGTTTAGGGCATTTCCACCTAATTCAATACTAAATCCGGAAGCCTTATACCAAACCTTCATTAACAGATGGGAGAAAAGGAAAGACCCCCTGCACATTCTATCCGAATATGAGTCTATCAAGAGAGGACCTGGGGAAGCTGTTCTGGATTATTGTGCCAGATTTAACAATGTTTACAACGCGATACCACCGAATCTAAGACCACCACCCGACCTTGCTCTGTACAAATTCCCGGATGGCTTTGATGTCGATATGGTGTATCAATTAAGGGAAAGAGCTCCTCAAAGCCTGGCAGAAATGCAAGATGCCACAGTAAGCGTAGAAGCAAACCTAATCGCCAAAAGAAACAGAACCAGATCTGAGAGAAAAACCACTTTCAAAGAAGAACCCTCCTCTCACGAGCAGAAAATGGATGTGATCATCAGTTCCATGAACAGAATGGGAGATAGATTAGACAACGTGAGAGAAAAAATTCATGGGAAAATCAACAGCCCAACACCGCAAGGAACCCAAACTTCAGAAAAACCCAAAATATGAACATGGATAGGGCTAATCAGGATCACGACATCAGACCTCCGTTCCAAGAGAACTTTGCCGAGGCATCTACATCTGCTGATCCCACAGACGGGACCCTGATGAACCTGGTTGATTTAGAAAATGGACAGCAATCCCCCTTCACGGAGCAAAACCCACCATACCTTAATATAGAACAATTCCGCACTAAATCGGGAGAGTCCTTTGACTTTAAACAAGGGTATGACACTGCCATATATGAGGTACATAAGCAATACAAACTAAGAACACGAACTGTCGATGTGTCTCCGCCCAGCCAGGCAAAGGAGGGAAAACAGCCCAACAAGGCTAAAGGGAAAAGCACCAACGGTCATACAATTGACAACCAGGTCCCGCATTCGCAACAAGTTATTGTAGAAGATGTAACAGAAACACATGGTTCTGTAGAACAACCGATACACTCTTCCTGCCCTGAAAAGGACCTGGAAAGCATTTATGAAAATATTCCCAGAACAGAGAAACCACGGACAGTCATACATAGTGATATGCACGTTCCAAAGGGAAATACAGGAAATACGCCGAAGAACAAAAAACTCACCAGTGTTAATACCCGGAACCCGGCAGAAAAGCCATTCAGCCTAGAAACCGAAATCGGGAAGCTTAAAATCTCAATCCCCCTCTCAGAACTGGCTAAGCACACCGTGTATAGACAACAAATTCAAAAATCGCTCCAACTACCTGAAATTAGGGATGATGTAAACATTCTAGATGACACCCCTGAATTACTGTTCGGGCTAGAGGTTGACGGAAAAATAGCATTCGGACCTGTTCCACCTTTCTATATCAGCCTGCACATACACAATAAGATACTGCACAATGCTATGTTTGATTCAGGCGCCTCACACAACCTCATGCCCAAAGCCGTTATGGAAAAGTTAAACCTCGATGTCACCCGACCCTATAAGGATCTGTATTCGTTCGATTCAAGTCAAGTCAAATGCCTAGGCTTAATCAAAGATCTTTGTGTATCCCTAGTCCAATTCCCGAATAAAACGATCTTAATGGACGTAGTAGTTGCTGACATACCCACAAAGTATGGCATGCTGCTATCCCGATCATGGGGAGCAAAACTACAAGGATCCCTTCAACTCGACCTCTCTTACGCCACTATATCCGTCTTTGGGCAACCAAAGAGACTCTATAGGGAAACGCTAATGAAATATGTGGTGAGTAGTGAGGAGAAACCCCAAAATTTTCCAATATACTCGATCCATTTTGATATGGATTCTTTTATTTTGTTTAATGATAATACAAGTCTTCCAAATTCTGACAAACCGCTAGCCCTAGAACAAGAAACCAATGCTAGTGAAAGGCCAGTTGCCAACTCGCTTGAAATTGTCTCAACAGCTCAGGCAACCAGCGCAGGACAGGAAGAAAATCCCGAAACAGAAGTCACCAACTCATCTGCTCTGCATGCCCCTCAAAACCCCAATACACACCTTGGACTAGAAGTCTCATGGTTTTTAGAATTTGATGGTGCAGTTAACAAATTAGGAGCAGGGGCCAGAGTGTGGATTTACAAAACTCACGAAAATCGTGCACAAGGCCACGCATATAGACTCAATTTTAAATGTACAAACAACATGGCAGAGTACGAAGCCCTTCTCTTAGGCCTCAAACTGCTCAAAACTTTGGGAGCTACCACAATCTCCATCCTAGGTGATTCGGACCTCATTATACAACAGATAAAGGACAATTTCGTCGCCAATGACAGTAGAATGAGAGCTTACAGAGCCACTGCCAGCGAATCGCTTAGCACCTTCAGTGATGTTGAGTTAACCAAAGTCGCGCGAGAACATAATATTCATGCTCATAGCTTAGCTACCTTCGCCAGCACCTGTAGGTTCCCCTTTGGACCAAGTCACCACTTCACTGCAGAAGTTAAACACAGACCGTCAATTCCTAACAATGTCGAGAATTGGCAGGTATTCAAAGATGATGTCCAGATTAACAATTTTTTAACTCTGGAAGGGGAATTCTCTAGCACCAACATTGACATGGACGTTACACCAGAAACACAACAACTAGATCGCATGACCCTAACAGCCCCCATGGTTGAATAGATACTCAGCCCGACTATTTTTGACAGCACAAACATAGGGCTACTGAAACAGTCTTGCTCACCTAAGGCAGCTGAGGCAGAAGAAGAATTTATGGACCTAAAAGGAAATATTTTGCCTGCTGGCCTGACCCCATTGGAAGACATGTTTGATAACAATGATGTGGCCAGAAAACCAAAAATGGAACCCTTGGATGCCGCTATAGAAGAGTACAACATAGGAACGGCAGAACATCCCAAGATGATTAAACTCTCTAAAAACCTGCCTCTTGACCAAAAGCCCAAATATGTAGATCTGTTCAAAGAATTCCAAGACGTATTTGCCTGGAGTTACGAGGACTTGAAGTCCTACGACACTTCAGTAATCCAGCATACCATTCCCCTAAGGCCGAACCAGAAACCGTTCAAACAAAAACTCAGAAGAATCAACCCCATGCTTCTCCCTATGATTGAAAAAGAAATAAAAAGAATGTTTGACACAGGGATCATTGCGCCTATCAGATTCTCGGAATGGGTATCTAACTTAGTCCCTACCAGGAAGAAAACGGGAGAGATAAGACTGTGCGTAGACCTGAGAAATTTAAACCAAGTCTCCCTAAAGGACCACTACCCGTTACCAAAAATGGATCACATCTTGCAAAGGGTGGTGGGTTCTTCTAGGATCTCTCTACTTGACGGATTCTCGGGATTTAACCAAATTCTAGTTCACCCAGACGATCAGGACAAAACAGCTTTCACTACGCCCTGGGGAATGTTCAAATACGTTAAAATGCCTTTTGGGCTGAAAAACGTCGGCGCCACCTTTCAAAGGGCAATGGATATCGCGTTCGCTAAGGAAATACACGATTTCCTTGTGGTTTACTTGGATGACCTGACCCCATTTTCCAAATCCGACTCGCAACACCTTAAGCACTTAAGGCAGATTTTTATCACATGTAGGAAATTCGGTATTTCCTTGAACCCGAAGAAGTCCCTGTTCACCTTGGAGGAAGGCAGGTTATTAGGGCATATAATATCAAAAGATGGGATCAAAATCGACCCAGAAAGAATTCAGGCTATCCTCCAAATCCCTTACCCAAGAAACACGAAAGAGCTACAAGGATTCCTTGGAAAAATCAACTTCCTGAGAAGATTTATCCCCAATCTAGCTGAGTCAATGAGGCTATTGAGTAACATGCTAAAAAAGGATGCCAAGGTGAGATGGTCCCTTGAGGCCAAGCAAGCTTTCGAGAGTATAAAAGCGGCCTTGAATCAAACACCTGTCCTTACCAGTCCTCAATTTGACAGAGATTTTATCATTTTTTCTTTCGGATCAAAACATACCATAGCAGCAGTCCTTCTGCAGAAAGATGATCAGGGAAATGAGAAACCAATAGCTTTCTTCATCTGAGCTTTGAGAGACGCGCCCCTAAAGTTTCAGATCATGGAAAAGCAAGCTTACGCTCTGGTCAAAGCTATTAAAGAGTTCAGAATTTACATCCTCTACTCTCATGTGATCGCATATGTCCCCAACGCGGTTGTAAAGGATATATTAACTCAAGAAGGATTGGAAGGCAGAAGAGGCAAGTGGATTGCAAGCATACTTGAGTATGATATCGAGATAAAACCCACCAAGCTCATAAAAGGACAAGGGCTGGCTAAGCTAATGGCCGAAACAAATTTCCAAGCGCTTAACATTAATCAGCTGGACGATGAAGAGGAGCTGGCAACTCCATAGATCATTGATACCTTCACATAGTCCCCTTGGTACTCTGATATTTGTTTTGTATTGTTAAACCTATGTGCTCCCCCAGGATTGTCCAGAACTAAAAAAAGATTTTTAAGAATGAAATCATCAAACTTTTGTGTCATAGATGGTGCCCTATTTTGGAAGAATTATGAAGGCATTTTGCTTAAATGTTTAACTGAGGATGAAACTAACAGTGTCATGAGAGAATTTCATGCAGGTGATTGCGGAGGCCACTTATATTGGAAATCCACGGCGGACAAGATCTTGCGGGCCAGTTATTACTGGCCCTCTCTGTTTACAGATGTGAAAAAATTTACTGCCTCATGCCATAAATGCCAAATCTTTGAAGGAAAAAGAAAATTATTACCTCTGCCCCTAAAGCCCATTTCAACCGAAAAGCCTTTTCAACAATGGGGTCTTGACTTTGTCGGAGAAATTCATCCCTCCTCCTCAGGCCAGCACAAATGGATCCTAACAACCACCGACTATTTCACCAAATGGATTGAGGCCATCCCGTGTAGGCAAGCCAATGACTCCACCATCATCCAATTTCTGGAGAACAACATGCTATCCAGATTCAGCTGCCTGGAGAAAATCATTACCGACAACGCGGCTGCTTTCAAGTCCAATAAAATCATTAACTTCTGCCACAAGTACCGCATTACCTTAGGACACTCCACAGCTTATTACCCCCAAGGCAATGGCCTGGCCGAGTCCTCTAATAAGAGCCTCATCAATATCATAAAGAAGATGCTAGAAGAGAACAAAAATAACTGGCACAAAAACCTCACCAGCGCCTTATGGGCAGACCGAATGACCACCAAAAAATCCATCGGGATGAGCCCCTATGAACTTGTGTATGGCATGGAAGCTAGGTTCCCTTCATCTCTGGGCATACCAACTATCAAACTGTTGCAAGAAATTCAGGCTGAACCGAATGACATGCAGAGAAGGATCAATCAGACTATTCATCTTCAGCAAACCAGAGAAGAAGTTTTCAATAGAGCTCAAGATCTACAGGAAAAACTCAAGAAAATGTTCAACAAGAGAACCAAAGCGGAGGATTTCCGAGTAGGCAGTAAAGTCCTAAGATGGGATGCGAGAAGGGAAGACAGGGGCAAACATGCTAAATTTGATTTTCTATGGAAAGGTCCGTACACTATCAGTGCTGTGCAAGGCAATAACACCTACTTTCTCAAGTCTCTTGATAACAGCACAGCGGAAGAAGGCCCGATCAACGGTCGGATGTTGAAGCACTACAATGATCCTCCTGCTTAAAGGAGCAGGTGATAGTTGGTTTGTACATACTAGTAGGTATCAATTTTGACTTTTTAGAATTTATAGTACTGGGAACACGCGAAAGAAAGCAGGTGATGCTTCCCAGTTTTGCAAAGGACAGCGAGAAAGTAAAAATCAAGGCGTTCTAGCCTGCTGTTCTTGACTTCCCGCAAGGAGAAGCCATCCTCGAGTGGAGCCACTGTTAGCTCCTGCTGCAGCAGGTATTCATATTTCATGATTGGCATTTCACAGGCCAAATATGTTGTACTTTGCTTGCTGCAATGCTCCATATTTGCTCAAACAGTCTCCATATGAAGAAGGTTGCTTCAAGTTCATTCAATTGCCTTCAAATTTTGTAAAGTTTTCCTGGTATCGCTACTGTTAGTTAAAGGGAGGTCCAAACAGTTTAATCTTGGTCTCCCTAGGTTTAAATTTCTTTTTTTAGAATATAGAGATTGTAAGTCTGTCCAAACAGTTTAATCTTGGCAGACTCTTAGATAGGTAGAGAAATAGAAGAGTCCAACCATTTAATCTGGGCTCTGGAAGAAATAAGGGTAGTATGTAGACAGGAAAGCATCAAAAGAAATGTATGATGGGTTTGCAAGTCTAAGTGCACCCCCAAGCTAAAGAAGAAAAAATGCTAGGAAAGTAGGCTGGTAGGTAGTTCTGAGGCTGTTGAATTGCTGACAAGTTCCAAGTTTGCAGGCATCATATCATGCAGAACGTAATCAACAAAGATTTGTAAGAAAAAAGACTCAAATGAGGTATAACTAACTTCCCTTCTATGTTTTCCCCAATCATTAACTAACATCCCAAAAGAGGTCAACATTTGCTTGACGCCTCTTAATTTCATCATCTTCATCATCCCGCTTAAGTAAAGATCTGCTTTACTCAAAGTTGTTCCATATCTTCTCCCGAAGTATTGTCCTACCCCCTGTAATAGCCTAAGTCTCCCGAACTTAGCGCTTTCTTATCATCTCCATAGTAACCACTAACATTATTATCTAGCTCCCTATGTTTCCCATCCCCGTATTAATATTAACTAAAAATCCCTTATGTAATATCCCTCCCCTGGTTGAAAAATAACCATATCAGTTCCCGGGAATTGTTCAGTTTATCAGAAACTAAGCAAGAGCCCGACCTCCTAACCACTTCCCAAAATACGATGGACTCCTTCCAAAGTATAAAATTCCCCAGAGGTAGTCGGACCCCTTCCGAAAACCTTATATGACCGTCATGCTCACTTACTTACCTTTCCCCTCAAAACCGTTTTCGCGTCGCAACCTCGCACTCTCGCATTCATACCAAGCATAGCCCATCCGTCCCCCACCGATGTGATATTGCGATATCGGTGATCGGCAATCACAAACACCGAGTGTCCAACCCGTCCACCTTTCCTCTCCGCCGATGCGATATCGCGATATCGCATATCGGCAGTTGCAAGCGCCAAATGCCCAACCCAATGATCCCCCTCTTCCCCGCTGACGCGATATCGCGATATCGCATCGGAGTCTCTTCACCACAGTTTATCCAGTACCTCACCACGTCGTGCTGTACCAGGGACCCACAGATGACTTCATCCGCCATACAGCCGACGCCATGCTTACGTCAGCAACCAAAAAAGCCGAAAAAGCTTCACGCAGAAAGAAAAGTCGCACTTCGGAGCTCCAGATCGAGAAACAGAGGCAGTTTTCGATGCACGAATACGAGAAATAGGCCATTTCGAGGAATCTTCAGGGAATCTTCTGGTTTCTGAGCCCACTACACGCCGAAAAAGCTCGAAAATCGCCCAAGCATGCCCAACAGATCAATCACATAGTTTAAAGTGTATCAGATCAAATCAACAGGTATCAAGCATGTCAAAGAGTATCAGTCGACGGTGGAAACCATCAATGTAGCGGCAAAGTGTATCAAAGAATATCTTGAGCGGCGGCCCAAAGCAAGAGAAAATCGAATATCTTCCAGCAGGTTCACAGAAGGAGAGCGGAGTCACTTGAAGCTCTCAAATCATAATAATTGCACATTCAATTCGCACCAAAGCCGAACTGCAGCCCCACAGCTCATTCACTTCAGCAGCACCGCATGTGGTCCCCAAGGGCCACCTTGTCACCTGTTCCGATTCAGGTGCCCCAGCGTAGTCAAAAAAAGATTTACTTGCATTTAATTTCAGCAGCATTTAGATTGTCGAAGAGTTCTAAGCCGACCTCTCAAGGTCAATTGTAATGATGTCTTCCTGATATTTTGTTTATAAATACCGCCCGAAGCGATATTGTGAAGGGTTGGTTGGTTGGTAGTAGTAGTTGTTGGTCAGTTTCCTTTCCAGCAATTTCTCTGAGTAGAGACTCGCACTCTAACTGTCATATTTTTCATAATCAAAGATTGCTGAAAGCATGGATTGCGAAACAACTTGCTGTTTTCTCTTGGCCAAGGAATGATCACGGAATTCTTGTATCTCCGCGTGATCTAAGAAGTGTTCTTCTTCCCTGTCTATTTTATGCTTTATCACCTTTCCACCTTTCTAAGTTGCAGGAAAAAAGAATAGCTTAAGATTTGTTTTGTTACACCTTAAGTTCAATTCCTGCACTTTTCGATGTTTTCTGCTGAAACAGTTATGAGCTAGAATTCTTAATTGCTCTGGTTTACCCTGTTTCTTTCATATATGAGTGCATGTCTTTGGAATTCTTGACTGCTCCGGGATCCCACTCATCCACCTCTCCCCTTTGTCAGCATGATGAAATGATTCTCTTTTGCCTTTCATCCCTGATATGCATTCCGCACTTTTGGCAACCTGAGTATTGTATCCTGCGTGGCTATCCCGCTCCGTATCCCCTTGTGACCAAGAAAACGCTCGCATGCCTCAATCTGTGACTCCATGCCCAATGGTTCAGAACTTATAACACCTTACTGTTCCTCTTTACTCAAGAATCCTACCTTCCTTCCGATCACAGTCAACATTCCCTTGAAGTCAGAAAGCTAGCCTAAAATCATCAACTAAGGTTGAATCTAGATCAACTAAGGTTGAATCTAAAGGAGAGAGCCCTCTCCGATTGCAGGTGGGCTAGAACCTGCAATCAGAAGATTGGTTTGTGGTTACCTCGGCCGTATCCCTAATAGGAGCCTAGGGACAACCTGAGTGATAACAGCTTCGACATGTATATATATGTGTTGTAATATTGAAGGGAATATAATGAAAATCAATCTGGTAGTCCCGATTTTGCGATCTAGGGGAAAATATTTGTGTATTTATTTTGTGTTTCTCACCCTTGTATATTTTCTATTTTTAAGAATTCATTTGTAGGTAATTTCTGTACAGGGTTAAAACCTACAAATGATAAAACCAAAAATCTAATAATAACTGATGGAGGCATATAAGAATCACCCTTGAGTTTTTTCCATTCTATTGGCTTGGTGGGTCCTAACCCAGGTTCAAAGTTAAGTTTTCTAAACAAATCCCTACACTACTGGCCCTTTTAGCATTAATCCACGGAGCATGAACTGAAGTCTCACCTGAAGCAGTATGGGGGGATGCTGGAAACAAGTTTCCACAACTAGAGATTAGTACAATGTCATTTTATGCCCTAACTCTGCCTTCACACAGATCGATAATAATTTTAGGGCTTATCTATATGCTTCTCCTAATCAATCTCTAGACCTTTGAGAAGGTATATGACTACCTTTTGCAGACCCAAAACAAGTGAATCAACTACTTATGTGCATCTCTGACCATTCCTACTTCATCATTACCGAGATCGGCTTAAGTATTTGATAACTTTAACATGTATTAAGATATTATTCACGTAAACAAATATTATTACTTGTGTCCATATAATAAAGTAAACCACGTAGAATCGCACATCATTATAATGTTAAATCATAAACCCATAACATAATCACATTCATTCGCAATAGAAGTAAAATAGATAAAACACAGATATTTCTAGAATAATCTCTTTATTGATACTTCAGTTCTTCTTACTGACTTAATACTACCCTGCGCACTCAGTTGCAAGGGTCTGTGCACTCAGCTCCGGACTCTACTCTAGGCCTCTACACACTCACCTGCAAAGCCTCTCCTCTACTCTAAGACTCTTCGCTCTTCACTATTATTGACCCATTACATTCGTTCTCATCAATATCATCTACTAAAACTAAGCTGTCTTAGACTCTCCAAGACTCTCCTTTTTATACAATCCCATGGTATTTGGACCATGGGTAGATCTACAAAAGGTGACACAATTTACATAAATGAAGGGTAAAACCCTTTATGACACTTTACCATCTACACAGTCTGCAGCCACAACTTGTAGAGACTTTACGTTTTACATAACAAAACTTGGGCTTTCTGCCCCAAAACTTGGGCTTTTGCCCCAAAATTGACCCTAGCGGACCTTTTCCCAATAGGCCCCCAACACAAATATCATGACTCACCCTCGAGTCACTCTACTGGTGCAAAGATATTACTGTGAAGACCTCCCAAATCCACTTGTGCCACTGCTACTTCAACTATGCTTTGCATAGCCGCTTGCTTGATCTGTTCTACCAACTGCTCCATTGCTAGTCCTGTGCTATCTTCATAGATCTTCTATTGTGTTTTCTATAGGGTGGTCAACTTCTCACCAATGGTGGTGGAGATCACATAGGCCTCATCTATACAAGGCCTCAGTCTAGCCTTGAGGACTGCCTCTTTCCGTTGCGCTGCTTCCACCTGTTTGAGCAGTTGCTTTGCCTCTTGCAACTTTGCCAATATTTGCATTATAGCGACAGTTTGCGTCATCGATCTTGCTTCGTCATATTGTTGTTGCAACTCCTAGGCCTCTGTGTTCAACCTCTACAGGTTAGGATCTTCCTGCAGTGTCTTAAGAACCTCCATAGGTTTCTCGAAGAGCATAGTGCATTCCACCACTGCGACATCAAATGCAGCGACTCCATCCCTCACAGCGGCTTCACGATGTTCTCTGACCTCTGGTGGAATTGAAGGTTGTGACTTCAAATTAAGCTTTGTAATATTGAGGTTCAACTCAAACTGAACCTTGGCCATTTTCATTTTCACATCGTGCACACTTGCAACCAAATTTCGAATTTTGGCCTCCAACAGTGCCTCTTCTGGTATGTGTAGTTCTAGAACTGTTCTGCATGCTTCAACTACCATAGCTACAATGTGCTCATTCTGATCCTGAACCTTTTTCCATGCTGTTATTGCCATTATTTTTTCCACAAACATCTATTCGTTGTTGACTTTATGCTTGTTGATCAAGCTCAGCATGCTACTCTCAGGCCCTGATCTCTGCAATCACACCTGCTTGCATTGTGTGAAGGAATTCGCTTACGAGCGTGGCCAAGTTCAAACCAATGTTCCTCAAAGCACTGATAGTGGCCTTGTCAACATTTGCCTCTACGATCAAAGCTCCATCATGCAATGCGACTACCCGGAGATCCAAGGATCAAACCAACTGTGCTACTTGAATGGTCCCCGATGCCAAATTGGTTGATGCCACGCTGCCATGTCCTGTACCTGCTTGGAGTCTAGTTGTTTGGATATACAACTCACACACACCCATTTGTATGGCATTTAGTGTCTTCTTTTGCTGTTGCTCAAACTACTGTAGCAATTTTGCAGTCATATCATTTACCTTGTCACCAATGTCGTCTAAGTCGCATTTTGTCAAGGTGATTGGATCAAGTGATGATTTAGAGGCTTTGGTCTTTTTGTGCGGTCCTTCCTTTTCGTGTTCCCTGTTCCGCTTCACCCAAAAGGGAGTGCTCTCCTGATCGTCGCTGTCATATTCTGACCACTCTTCCTCTTACGTTTGGGGCGAAGGATACTTTTGACTTCTATCGTAGCTATGCTCTTCCTGCTCTGCTTGTTCCTTTGCGGCACACTCTACTTCTACTCGAGCCTTCTCCTCATTCTCCTTTTTTCCCTTTTCAGCCAACTGTTGAACCTTCAGTCGGGCTGCTTCCTTTTTCTGTTTCTTGGTGAACTTGCTAGTCCCAGTGGCCAAATCTAACGCTATATGCCAATCTGCTAGCCATCGCTTAAGGACCTCTACGACACTGTCATTTGTAGCTAAGTAAGGGAGATCATACCACTTTTGATCTGAATCCTTCTGCGCCTGGATGTAAATACGATGGAAGTCCGCTTTGAACTCTGTTTACTCAGAGAGATGTTGAAAAATGGTTGGTGAAAACTGCGAATTTCAGTTGATGGTTGCACGGATGCTTGCCTCCATCAACACCCAAAATATTTTACTCTCTCGGACCCACTCAACGTCCTTGGTAGCCCATAAAGACACAAATTTTTCCTCTTCTGGCAAATTTATCTCAATCAAAGGAAATTGGCTGTCCTCCAGCAACTCACACGTGACCAGCACAATCGAAAGTAGTAGGCATGAGTAGTGAAATGTCTTGTTGTGGTCCTGTGCCTCCCTGTAGTTCGCGAGGAACTCATTGCACAGGTAGCATGCCCAGTTGAAATATACACCCTCCACACATTGAGTCACCAGTGAAACCATTGGTGCTGGCACTTCATCCACGCGACACTTCCTCATCACTTTTACAGCCAAAATTTGGGTGGCCACCATCAATGCGGGGTCAGTAATACTGGATATGGAATACCCACATGACTTCTTGACAAGTTTTAACTTGTCCTTCATCTTCTCGGCGAGGTCGCGCTCGCCCATATTTCCACCAAATGCTTTGGCCGAGTTTAGTCCAGAATGAGGTAACAAGGTGATCCTATGGATCATCATATCATTTATAAGTATCAGCTCACTCAACCATAAACATTCATCATGCACCAGGCACAACAACTATTTGATAACAATCAATTTATTAGGGCGCGGTGGTAATGTAGCACCCATAGCAGGTTCAACAACCCTGCCTCATTTACCCCGTGAATCCATTCCACCGGCTCTAGCATGGTGACACCAGACTTCTTGTAGAACACCTGCTTCATAAAGGTTTCGTTAGCTAGGTGGGGGAACCGCTCAATGTCCCCCAAGTACCAATCCTCAAGTTTGAGATCCAGGATCTGCGCCAAGCGCGGACCTTCCAAAGTGACACTTTTTAGTAGCAGGGGTGTGTTAAGGAGAAACTATCCCTCATCTAGATCCTTTGGGACCTTCACTTTGCCTTGGCGTGGAGGGATGTACTTTGGCAGCTTGGAAATGCGGTCTACCCCCTCAATATCAATGTCTTCCGTGCCCTCCTTGGTCTCCATATCTACCACTTTGCCTTTCTCCTGCATGGTTGGATTTTATTTTCTATAGGCCTATGTAGCGGGATGTTTCCTTGGTGACTCATACACCAGCAACGTCTTCTTCTATTTATCTTTCTTCAGCTTGGGGGCCTCTCTTGTCAGCGTCGACTTTGGCCTCGGTGACCTCGATGACTTAGGCATTAATGTAGGAACCTCCATACTCACAACCTTAGGGGTAGCTCCCTCAGAGGCAATAGACCCTCCAACACTTGCAGTTTCTGCGGGACCTTGTCCTAACATGATTTCACGAATGAGTTTACGGTCAGACTCAGGATAATGATCGAGCACAGGGTTGTCAAGCAAATCCTTAAAGAATGCTCAGTTCATGCACAGTAGAAAACACAACACATAAACTCCCAGAATGGAATGTGTTTCTCGCTGGATGGCCATCTGTAATTTATAGGTAAATTCAAATTTAAATTTGATCATCCCTCCCAAAATCTGGTCATAAATGCTAGATTGGTGATAGATTTTCAAAGATCTCATTCTTAAATTCAACCTTAAATGCCACCCCCTCGCTCCTCTTAACCATTTTCTCACTGTCAAATCATGAATAGTGATAGTAACAGTCACTTTCTTGCTGCGCCTCGTGGTATCTTCTCCTATAGCACAACTCCCTTCACGCTTTTGTGGATACTGTGGCTCTTTCTCATTCCGCGCAGACCTCTTGTCGCACAGCTCTACAACCCAGGAATTGTAGTTTATAGTCCCGTGCCTCCTTGCAGCGGTGTGGAGCACTAAGACTATGCTACTGTCATATAGTCATCTGGCTAGATCCCCAGTGTATGGCTTCAATCATCTTCCATTTACCTTTCGTAGAAATGGATCTCCATTCAATTTCACAAGTTGAACTACTCCACCATTGTAATATATTTGATGACATAGGGCCCAAGCCAATGCATCCGAAATTTTCCTGGAAATGTATCAAACTTGCTGTCATATAATAAAACTAAATCGTTTGCCTTGAAGGTGTGTAGTTTGATGTGCTAATCGTGCCATTCCTTTTCGCGCTCCTTCTGTACTTACTGATGGAATCTAGCCAAAAATATATCTTCCTCGAGTTCTGTCAGCTGTGTGAGCCACTCTTCTAGGGCTTTGCAGTTTGCCATTCCTGTGAACGCCGCTATGCGTAGACTAGGCACAATGTATTCCATCAGCATCACAACTTCTACACCATAGAACAACCTAAAAAGTGTCTGTCCAGTCAGTTTCTTACATGTATTTCTGTAAGCCCATAGAACTTCTAGTATGCGCACATCCCAATCATTCCTCCGCACTTTGCAAACCTTTGTCAGAGTGTTCTCCAATATCTTATTAACACTTCAACCATCCCATTGGCCTAAGGATGATATGGTGTACTCTTCTGATAATAAACTTGGAATTCCTCTGTCAGCGCGCTGATCGTTTCATTAAGGAAATATGTATTGCGATCACTCCTCAAAATATTCGGGTAGCCAAACCTGGTTAGCACATATTCAAATAGAAACTTCGCTGTTGTTGCCCCTGTATAGTCCTTCACGGGCTGCACCTCTACTGATCTGGTTAAATACTCAGTCATGGTGATGATATACCGTGCACCCGTCTTCTTTCCTAGAGGATGAATTGGTCCTACAAAATCAATCACCCATATCTCAAATGGCTACAATGACATCTGCGGATTCAGAGGCAGCTCATCCCTCTGTGATGGCTTACTAGTTCTATGACATGCATCACACGCCCTACAATATACTTTGGAATCCTTATGCAATGTTGGCCACCACAAGCCAACACATAAAATCTTCTGGGCTGTTGCGTTTCCTACATAATGGCCTCTCGCAGCTCCTCCATGAGCTTCAACGAAGACATTGTTTCGTTTAAACTGAAGCATATAGCGTCACATTATTTCATCTAATCCCATTTTATACAAATGTCCTGAAATTATAGGAAAGTCTGTTGCGCACCACTAATTCCTTCTTTTGTTGACTAGTGTACCCTTCTAGAGTCGTTCTTGTAGTCAGGAAGTGTATAATGTCTGCAAAGTGATTGTCTTCAACACAAATCACAAAGAGCTGCACATCAAGAAGCCCCTCCTCTAAATTGGTAGGCTCCTCCCCTGTTTCAATGCATGACAGGTGACCTGGCTCGACATTCAATCGTCCAGGCTTCATAGTTACTTCAAAAGCATATTCCTGAAACAACATCTGCATATTCCCCCCACCAACATAGCCTTGTTGACTAGGTGATTTAATGCAGAATGGTCTGTATAAATCTTAAATTGTCCGACCAGCAAGTAGTGTCTGAACTTCTGGAGTGCATATACCATAACCAAACCTTCACGCTCTGTCGTTGAATAGTTATTTTCAGCCTTAGAGAACTTCCTGCTTGCAAATTATATAGGGTGATCCAATTCTCCTTGACTAGCTTGTGGCAGTACTGCTCCCAATGTAATACATGATGCATCCACATGCACATGGAATTCCTTCTTCCAATCTAGGAAGACTAGGATTGACGCGGTGACCATTTTCTCCTTTAGTATATCTAGGATCCGTTGACATTCTTCATCCCAACAGCGTCCTTCTTTAGCAGCTTTTCTATCGACGCGGAAATATGGGCATAACTCTTAATGAACTTTAGATAGTAGCTAGTATGACCCAGCGTTTCACGCAGTTGTTTAACACTCCTTTGCACTTCCATATTGATAATAACTATGATTTTAGGAGGGTCCACCATTAATCCTTGTCTGCATACCACATGACCCAGCAAGATTCCAAAAGGAACATAGAACAAACATTTCTTCAAGTTTAGCACAGTATGATACCTTCGGCATGTATCCAACATCAAGTGTATACTAGTTACATGGTGTTTCACTAGCCCAAACAACATCCAATCATGAAAGTATATCTCCAAAAACTTGTGAATGAATTCTTTAAACGCCGCGATGACTACGTGTGAAAAAATCGTCAACGTGTTCTTTAGTCTAAAAGGAATTACAGTATACTGGAAACATCCCCACTCAGTTGTGAAGGTTGTCTTACTCCTATCTTCAAGCACGATCATAACCTGATGGTACTTTGAGAACCAATTAATGAATGAATATGCTTCCTGCTCGCCAACATTATCCAACACCTCATCGGTGAATGGAGTTGGAAAATGATCATGCATGCAAGTGTCATTCAGCTTCCTTAGATCTACGCATATCCTTATTTCATCCTTCTACTTATTTCCCTGAATTACCATTGGGATCACCTAATCAGATTCCTCTATCGGTTCAATAATACCTACTACAAGAATTTTATCTAACTCTAAGAGAACCTTTTTTTAATACTTCGGATTGAGGCGATAAGGCCTCTTCTTAATTGGCTTCGCATCCAAATTCAACGTAATTTTCATAACACCCATGTCTCCTATTAGATAAGGCCTTTGCTTAATCAGCTTTGCATCTGGATTCAACGTAATTTTCATAACACCCAAGTCTCCTATTATTCCTTTTACGTCTGAAAACATTGTAGGGAACAAGTCCTGATACTCGTGGAGCAACTCAACGAACTTATCTACCGTGGCATCATCTCAACAATCCCCAATCTTTGCAAATTTTGGCTCCG
>APFE031557910.1:0-37641 GCA_000404065.3 Pinus taeda
CTCTCGCATTTTTATTTTTTCTTGTGATTTAGAATTCGTATGCAGGTAATTTCTGTACGGGGTTAAAACCTACAAATTTGCTTCAGAGATGAATAGAAACTACAATCACCAGGTCAATAGATTTGATAATCACAGGAACTTCTTTAATGGTCTATGTTTCTCATGTCATAATTTTGGACACAAAGCTGCTCAGTGTGTTGCTTACAAAACCATCATGACTAGAGAAGCACGAAATCAAAGGAATGTGACAGGGATCAAGAAAGGTTCCTATAATAACTTTTCTCTTCTTGAAAATGAAATAGAATGCTCAATCTGTAACAACTTTGGCCATGAAGAATCTGAATGTGGGAGTAAATTTCGGCAAATATCTCAAAAGGAGAAAACTCCATTAAATTCCAAAATATGGAGAAAGAAAGAACCAAAAACATAAAGGTGTGGTATAGCCTTGTATGCAGAAGGACAAGAAAACCAGTGGTACATCAATAGTGGATGTTCAAAACACATGACAGGTGACAAAGAAAAACTACCCTCATATAATGCCTTAGAAGAGGAAAAGAGCGTCTCTTTTGGAAATGACACTTCTGTTGTCATAAAAGGTAAAGGCTCTATTTTCTTGAAATAAAAAGTTAAAGCTAGGAATGATATGTATGTTGATGGCTTAAAGCATAACCTATTGAGTGTGAGTCAAATGTGTGATCAAGGAAATGAAGTAGTGTTTCAATCAAATGGATGTGTTGTTTGTGAGCTTGATACATGAGAAACCGTGATTAAAGGTACAAGAACTCCAAACAACCTATTACATACTCAAGGGAGGACAACAATAGTGTTATCTAAGCAAAAATGATGAAAATTGGCTATGGCACAGAAGATTGGGACATCTAAGCTTTTATCAAATAAGAAAAGCATGCAAATTCCACGCTATTCGTGATCTTCCAGATATCAATATTCTTGAAAACACTATATGCAAATAATGTCAATTCGATAAGCAAACCAGATCTCAACTCCTCGAAAAGGAAGGGTCAGCTAGTAAGCCTCTTGAACTTGTTCATACTGATTTATGTGGACCATCAAGGAAAAATTCACCTCGTGGAGAAGAATACTTTATATTGTTCATTGATGATTTTTCCAGAATGTGTTGGATAGGTCTTCTAAAGCATAAAGATGAAGCATTTGACAAGTTCAAAGCCTTCAAATCTTTGGTTGAAAATGAATCAGATCTCAAAATGAAACGCCTCAGAATCTGATAGAGGAGGAGAATTGATCTCGGATGAATTCTTTGACTTTTGTGAACAACATGGAATAAAAAGGTAGTTCTCCACCACAAGAACTCCTCAGCAAAATGGAGTGGTAGAAATGATGAACATAACCATTCAACAAATGGCTTGTGCTTTGCTAGATGAATCTAGAACTCCTACAACCTTCTGGGGTGAAGCTGCATTCGCTGCCATTACTATTCTCAATCAAGAAAATGTTCAGGTAAACAACACTCAAACTTCACATGAAATTTGGTATGGTAAGACTCCTACTGTAAAATACTTCAAAGTTTTTGGAAGAAAATGTTACATCAAAAGGACTGATGAAAAACTTGGTAAGTTTGAACCCAGAGAATATGAAGGTATTCTTCTTGGCTACTCTTCCCGAAGTAAAGGATATAAATGTTATAATAAAACACTTGGGAAAATGATTGAAAGTATTGATGTTGTGGTTGATGAAGCATGCAAAAATCCAAAATAGCTAAACACTGAAGATTATGACAATGAATAAGATGAGGATCATTTTCCCACATTAAATCATACTGATTATGAAGAAGAAACCAATGAAGCACTAGAAGAAGAGATAACGATAGAAGAAAAGACTCTATCTCGGTATGGTCAGAAAAATCATCCAGAAACTCAAATATTAGGGGAAAATGGGGCAGGTGTGCAGACAAGAAGAACCATTGTCAAATATTCAAGCTATCTGGCATCACTATCTTCCACTGAACTTCAAAATGCAAATGAAGCATGTAGAGATGAATGTTGGGTCAAGGCCATGAATGAAGAACTTGAGCAAATTGAAAATAATAATACTTTGGAATTAGTTCCTAGACCTCATGATAATAATATCATAGGAACCAAATAGATATTCAAAAACAAGCTAAATGAAAATGGAGAAGTTATCAGAATTTAGGCCAGACTTGTCTGCAATGGATATGCTCAACAAGAAGGTATAGATTTTGAAGAAACTTTTGCACATGTTGCTAGACTTGAAGCCACAAGAATGTTTCTTGCTCTTTCTAGTTTTTAGAAATTCAAAGTATACCAAATGGATGTAAAATCTACCTTTCTTAATGGAGATTTAGAAGAAGATGTCTATATTGAACAACCAAAAGGATTCATTCTTGGAAATGATGCAAAACTTGTATGTAAACTCAGAAAGGCTCTCCATGGTCTAAAATAGGCTCCAAGGGCCTGGTATTACCATCTTGACAAATATCTCCACCAACAGGGTTTTTCAAAGGGGTCAGCAGATATCAATCTATATACAAAGATGAACACTAATAAATTGCTAATAATTGTTGTGTATGTTGATGATATCATTTTTGGTAGAAATAAAGAATCCATGAGTTAGAATTTTGCTTCATTAATGCAAGAAGAATTTGAAATGTCCTTGCTTGGTGAGCTTACCTATTTTCTTGGTCTACAAGTTCAACAAAATAAAGATGGTATTTTTCTCTCACAAACCAAATATCTCAAATAGATCCTGAAAAAGTATAGCATGGAAGATTCTAAACCAGTATGTACCCCAATGGTAATAGGATGTAGTCTTAGCTCAAATGATGAATCAACAACAGTACATCAACCAACTTACAGATCCATGATTGGCAGTCTGCTTTATCTACCAAGTACCTGACCAAACATCATGCACACAGTGGGAATAGTTGGAAGATTCCAAGCAAATCCAAAGGAATCACACCTTCAGGGAGTCAAAAGTATTTTCAAATGTCTTCAAGGAACATAGAACTTTGGTTTATGGTATCCTAGAGATACAAATCTTACACTTCATGCATATATAGATGCAGATTGGGCAGGAAGTGTTGATGACATAAAAAGCATTAGTGGTGGTGCATTCTATATGGGTTCCAGGTTAGTGTCTTGGTTCAGCAAGAAACAAAGTTCAATTGCATTATCTACAGTTGAAGCAGAATATGTGGCTATTGCATCTTGCTACACACAACCACTTTGGATGATGCAAACCTTGTAAGACATTCAGATCACATGTACTCCACCCATCTCCATTATATGTGATAATACAAGTGCCATTAGTATTTCAAAGAATCCAGTCATGCACTCCAAGACCAAGCACATACCCATCAAATACCATTTTCTACCTGAATAAGTGCTTGAATAGAAGGTCAAATCGGAGCATGTTCCCTCCAAAGAATAGGTTGCTGATATATTCACTAAACCACTGCACAGAGAAACCTTTGAATATCTCAAGCAAAAGCTGGAAGTAGTTGCTACATCATCATGTTGTTAAAACCAATTTTCTTTAGAGAAAGGTGGTTATACACGAGTTTCATAAAGCGTAGTCACGTACATACATGTGTTTCTGTGGGCGCAAACGTGTATATGTTGGTTTAAAGAAAAGAAGTGTGCTAGACTAAAAAAAAAGGGGGTCTACTATGGTTGAGTCAATTATCTACTCTGTTTGATGATGCTTTCAATCTGTTGATAACATGTGGAAATATATTCATCCTCATAAAGTTGTTGATAGCTTGATTTATATCTGATTGATGATGATGCCTTGATAACTCTCCTGATATATGAAATTAGAAGATTTGATAGTGAACATCTGACACAGGTTCAGGGGGAGAATATTCTTCTAATAATGCATTGTTGGCATTATCTTAGAAGATTTTGGTACAATTCACATAGTTGTTTTTTATTCAGGTGAAATAGATTCAGGGGGAGAACATGGTTGCTAATATAGATGCTGATTGACAGATGCTGCTGATGATAACTACTGATGACTATCATGGTCTTGTTCAAGATATTTGGTCTCTGTTATATATGTCATGTATATCATTTAATGTAAAGGTCATGAAAATACCTAACTTGTAACCCCACTATGCATGGGACAAACGATGTAACGTTTCTTGTATAAACAATTGGTATATCCCCACTTGTTTGGGTGGATGAGTCAAATTTGGTATATCCCCATTTGATTGGGAGATGGACGTATGTATGAGTCTTTGGTGATAGGAAGGTCATTGGTGATGTATGCATAGAGTCATGTTATCTTTTTGCAGACCTTGCTTGTCCTCAGGGGGAGCATGGACTCGATCATAGGAGCTCAATTAGCACACTTCAGCATATCAGAGAATTTCAGCATGTACTCAGGGGGAGCATGACCCTTTTCTCTTGATGGAAAAGGGGGAGAGTGACTTGGGTTGCCATCAATTCCAAAGGGGGAGATTGTTGGCATTATGACACAAGTATTGTCCTTGATGGCAACTCACTCAAATGACAGATCTCAGTACAGTAGGTTAACAACACATAGTTAGAGATCAGTCTTCATAGAATGAAGAAAGAGAGGTATACATAGGTTCACCATTGGCCAAGCCACGTATACACGTGGGTTCACTGTATACAAGTCACGTATATGTACACATGCACTTTTACAAAAGGAAAAGTGCGTATACCTTGGAAAACTAATTTTTTGGTCTGAAGTATTTGGTCCATGGTATTTTGACCCATGGTATTGGTCCAAGGTATTGGGTCTGAGGTATTGACCCTAGGTATTTGGTCCTAAGTGTTTTTGGTCGATGGTATTGAGAAATGCATACAAACTATAAAAGGAGGAGAAGATCATTAGGTCAAAGCGTGAAAGTATCGAATATATGATGAAGTGTGAGATCTAATATGTAGGTTGTTGGCTTATGGTGTTGTGCTTGATCTGAACCAAGGATGAACCTTAGCATTTGATGAAGGATAAGATCTAATGATGTATTAGGATCTTAAGGCTTGAAGTGAATTATCTTTATGTGGTTTGATCATGTATCTGAATAACTGGCGCATGTTGTAGTTTGTAAATATGATGATCTGGGTATGACTAAAGTCTGGAATAGTTGTAATGTTTAAATCATCATTTATAGATCTGTATGTAGGTTCACTTTAGAAAAGGAGCGTATACATGATGGTTCTACATATCAAAGAAGTGTATACATCATAAATTTGATTTGCAGATCTGTACGCTGGTTCACTTTGAGGAAAGTGCGTATGCACGTAGGCTCGACACATGGAAGTAGCGTATACCTTATAAAATATGTTTTAGTTGCTTCTGTTTGCTATTGCAGTGTTATGGATTCTGGCTTGGATTCTGGTTACTGTATTCTGGTAACAACATTCTGAATGATCAGATTGATGGGTTGTCAAAGTGATTGATTGATTCGGTTGTGGTTGGTTCAAAAGGATATTGCTTAATGCAAATATATTTGATTATTGAATGATTTTGTAGATGGATCCATTCTAAAAATTTATGAAACGTGGTCCCTGGTAGAAAACAGAAGGTTGTAGCCTTTTGTAGGATGACACTTACGTACTAGTAAACATATTAGCTAGTACAAGAGCTAGGGGGTTGTAGCTCCCTTCTAGTAGAAGCTGGAGAATGAGAGAAGGTTGTAGCCTTCTGTAGGTAGAAGCCTGCATACTGGTATAAGACTGTACTAGAACAAAAATTGTAAGCAAAATTTTCTTATTATTGAAAGAAGACAGACGATAGTAGCAGGTGGTTTTTACCCACATTGGGTTTCAACCTTATAGCTTGGTGTTATTGTGTGTTTCTTATGTGTGATACTTTATTCTACTTTTACTGCACTGTCTAATGAATTCTTGATATACTGATTAAAGTTCAATACTTGATAATTTGGGTAAATCCAAAGATTTTTGCATATACGCTAGTTGCATTAAGTACAATTACGTATACACACTAGTTCACTAAGCTGAAGTAGCATATACAAATCAATTTTTGCAAATTAAATTATTGATATGATAATACTAATTCACCCTCCCTCAGTATTATTTCCAACAACTGCATGATGCATTAGAACATGCAATGCAGATTGAGGCCATGATGGAATATCCTTAGGATTACAAATTGGGTGCTCCTTCTACTGATCTTGTTATTACAGTACACTAGAAAAAAATTACCATTCTTACTCAGCGGATCAAATATCTTTCTCCCACGCGACTTGTATGACCTCAAGTTTAGTGTATGCACTCTCACTTTGAAGCACATCATGTCAAAAAATGTCTACGGCTCGGGCGTTTAGGACCGTCTAGTCTACCTATGGGACCTCCTCCACCGCAACCGCATAATCTGAGAGTTAAACAAATTTATTCAATAATGACATTTCAGGGTCTGAATCAATACCATGTGTTCCCTCCACATCAAGGTAGGTCTATGAACACACATTGTGAAATTTGTAGTTCCTTTGGCCACTCATGTTGGTTATGTCCTATTTTATAAAATTATTCCAATGTGCCTAACAATTTATTTTGTGAATTTTGTGAGTCTCCCAGACATCATACATATCAATGTCCATATTTAGATGCTTTGGCTAATCTCGTAGATTGTATAACTTTCCGATTTAATGGATCTCCTCGAGGATGAGGAGGAGAAGATCTAACGGGATGGAGGACAAGAGGTAGAGGCCCAATAAAATGTTATAACTTGATTTATATCTGATTGATGATGATGCCTTGATAACTCTTCTGATATATGAAATGAGCAGATCTGACAGTAAACATCTAACACAGGTTTAGGGGGAGAATATGCTTCTAATAATGCATTGTTGGCATTACCTTAGAAGATTTCGGTACAGATTCACATAGTTGTTTTTGATTCAGGTGAAACAAGTTTAAGGGGAGAACATGGTTGTTGGTCTGGATGCTGATTGACAGATGCTGAATTTTGTGAGTCTCCCACACATCATACATATCAATGTCCATATTTAGATGCTTTGGCTAATCTCGTAGATTGTATAACTTTACGAGTTAATGGATCTCCTTGAGGATGAGGAGGAGAAGATCTAAGGGGATGGAGGACAAGAGGTAGAGGCCTAATAAAATGTTATAGCTTGATTTATATCTAATTGATGATGATGCCTTGATAACTATTCTGATATATGAAATGAGCAGATATGACAGTGAACATCTGACACAAGTTCAGGGGGAGAATATGCTTCTAATAATGCATTATTGGCATTATCTTAGAAGATTTCGGTACAGATTCACATAGTTATTTTTGATTCAGGTGAAACAGGTTAAGGCGGAGAACATGGTTGCTGGTCTGGATGATGATTGACAGATGCTGATGATGATAGCTGCTGATGACTATCATCGTCTTGTTCAAGATATTTGGTCTCTGTTATATATGTCATGTATATCATTTAATGTAAAGGTCATGAAATGACCTAATTTGTAACCCTACTATGCATGGGACAAATGATGTAATGTTTCTTGTATAAACAATTGGTATATCCAAATATCTTGCTCCCACGTGACTTGTGTGACCTCAAGTTTAATGTACGCACTCTCACTTTGAAGCCCATCATGTTAAAAAATGTCTATAGCTCGGGGGTTTAGGACTGTCTAGGCTACCTATGGGACCTCCTCCACCGCAACCACATAATCCGAGAGTTAAACAAATTTATTCAATAATGACATTTCAGGGTCCGAATCAATACCATGTGTTCCTTCCACATCAAGGTATGTCTATGAACATGTATTGTGAAATTTGTATGTCCTTTGGCCACTCACATTGGTTATGTCCTATTTTATAAAAGTATTCCAATGTGCCTAACAATTTATTTTGTGAATTTTGTGAGTCTCCCACACATCATACATATCAATGTCCATATTTAGATGCTTTGGCTAATCTCGTAGATTGTATAACTTTCCGAGTTAATGGATCTCCTCGAGGATGAGGAGGATAAGATCTAAGGGGATGGAGGACAAGAGGTAGAGGCCCAATAAAATGTTATAACTATGACCAAGAAGGTCATGTTGCAAGGGAATGTCAAATACCAAGGATTTATTTATGTTCAGATTATTGTGTGAATACACATGCTACATAAGATTGTCCAAAGTTGATTTCAAGATGGGAAGAATGTAACTGAATGAAGGGAGATAATTTGATTGATGTTGAACCATTAGAACTAGAGTTAGTGGTGTAGCTGAATATCAATATTTTGACCAAAGGAGGGAAAAGAACTAGCGCTGATTTTGGAATCTCTAAGCAACCAACTGTCATAAGGCTAATTTCACTGAAGAAATCTTATGATCCCAGCCACAAAAAAGAATACTATTGTGATGTAGCTAAATTATTCTAGCAATTAATTATTCCAGTTGGGAATGTCAACTTGAAAAAGGAAAATGACTCGAAGATTTTGTCAAAGAGGACCAAATCAAGGCGGGATCAAGAAACTATAGAGAAGGCTAGATCAAGAGAGAAAGACTATAAAGGAATATACAAAGGGATGAATTCAATAATATTTTTTATATATTGAGTCTGTGTTCTAGATTTTATAGGTTTTCAGGTGTCATAGATTTTTGTGTTTGCACAGAAGTTTAGTCTAAGTGTTCTAATGTTCAATGTGATGTTTTGAATGAGAGAGTCTCAAAAATATATACAATCTATGATGTAATGACTAGATATGATAATAAAATGGAGTTTGGGAAGTTCCATGTTGTTGTGGTTTGAATAAATGTGTAGCCCCCTTTAAATTTTTTTGTTTTACTATAAGTGATGTCTCTAGTTCTTCTGTGATGAATGCATGTTTCAATTATAATATGGTTGTATAAATGATAAAATGTTTATGGCACAAATAATGTTTTGGTATTAATCTAGATCCCTTAATCATTTATGTGGTTTTGGCTTGCCTCGGGTGAGACAATCCTTTGCAAAAGGGAGTGAAAATTCCGGCGACAAGTGACACTATGATGACCTATTTTGTTAGGAATTCATGTCGAACACTAGGTCATTATCTGTTTGAAATTTTCAACGAACATTATACATTTTTGTTTTGAGGCCTATTTTTTACCTCCAAATTTCTCTAATGTTTGGTCCAACTACCTTGCATTCTCCCTCAGACTTTGGAATGTGTATATCCTTAGGATCCTTATCATCACTAAATTTCTTCTGCTAAAGTATAACACTCTGACAATTTCTTTGTAGTTTGACAATGCTAGTGAAACATGTAAATTGGTACCTCCTTTTACGTAGTACTTGGTCAATGTGCAAATATATTTCTTTCATGTTGCATAATGCCTCATCAATTGATGGATTGTTAGGTTCAAATTTAAATGTTAGTAGGAAGTTCTCTGAATTTTCTATCTGATCTATTTTACCCTATCATAGCTATAAATATGTAGAGTAATTTCAAGGCACAACACCTAAAGTATGTATAAAATGATGCACCCATTAAATCTATAGAATATTCTCTTCTCTCGATACTACACTGCAATCATCTAGGTGAGTGGTCATAGATTCATTACCAACGTCTATTTCCTCACAATATTCTTCATCTAGTCCAAATTTATTCTATCAGAATTACCTACACTGCTACCAAGAATCTATTTTCTACCTGTGTGTTTCTGACTAATGTGTCAAACTAGCTTTCAGGTAGATTCCTAGTATTGGCATCTGGAGACGACCTAGAAATTGTGTCTCAAACTCTTTAACAAAAGTGTATACATTAGCAAGTTTGTTAAACTTGGGAGGTTCCCAAATATTTGTGCTAATCCATCTTACTACATAAGTTACATACACACATATCCATGTCGAAACCTCATGAAGGCATTGCTACCATCTCATCAATTCCTCATCTGATTTCGATGAACAAGAATTGATACTATGCCAACTTAGAGTGCCATCCATTGAAGGATTGATGTAGTCATCACACCTAGTTATTAAATTATAGATATTTTCAAGGTCCATTGTGTTGATATCCCTTCTCACATGATTGACATAACATATATGTTATTTAGGATCTATGGGCACAACTACTTGTAAATATCCAAATTTGAATATCATTTGTATTTTTTATTTATTGATAATAGCATGATCATCAAAATCCCAATTGATGCCAAGAAATGTTAGATAAGGATCTATATAATCCATGATCTCAACTACTTTTAAGTCAACCAAGCTCTTGACTCTATCAACATTGAATTCAATGTATACCAAGCTCCCAATAGGGAAGATCTTGTAGTAATTGATAAGTTGTAGTTGAACTAGTGACCATACTAGTTTCGACTTACCCATCGACTTCCATGTCTTCTTTGGTAAACATATTCAAGTCATAGCCTAGATCCAATATGATTCTACCCATGTCATAATTGGAAACTTGTCCATTCAAATTAAATTCTCTTTTCATGTGCTTATTGTGTGACACCTACTCCACTATTCTTTGGTGAACTTGCATGGAACTACTTCCTTTTCCTACGCATAGTGATTGACTCTTCCCAATGAGTAGTGTGCAATCATTCTACATAGTTTCTCTAATGAATGCTCAAATTTAATTAAATCCAAACAAATATTAAGAAAAATTTAAATGGGGATTACCTCACTTGGAGTCACTTCTAGTGAAAGCACATCATAGATGGACAAAGGTTGATCATAAATTGGTTCCCTTTTTGGATGCATTGTCAGACTCAATGTACCCCATTTAGCTATTAGAAAAGCCTTCCTTTCCTCCTAGTATTTCTACTTCTCCTTTACAATATCAAACTTTGGAGGAGGTTTCGTGGCTCTCTAAAACCATTAATGAAGTTTCTCTAGTTGATACACAACATCCATACATGTTCATGTCCCTCCTTTTGTTACTGTGCACACTTGAGGGTGGTTGTGTCGAGCTTTAGTTATTAAAACCTAAACATTCGGCCCTCATTTATCTTTCCACTTCGCTAATAGCTATAAAAAATCTTTTGTGGCATGGTATAATAGTCTACATTATGTGCAAGTAGTGCACGAGTTCATATAGTATCGAGCAATATGTCCTATTTGTAAACAATTATAAAAAATGAAAGGCCTTCTACCATGCCCATAACCTCCTCATCCTCTTGTAGGTGGGCCTTGTCCTCTTCGTGGTGAATTCTAGTCTTTAGTTTGATAAGGTTGTGCATCATCATCACCTCCTTATGTTTCCTAGTTATGATAAGTGTTAGACATTCTTTTTTGCATCAACCCCAGTGCACGACATAAGTGAATATCATGTTCAAAGAATTTACAAAATTCACAGAACAAGGTCTTATTCAAACTCTTATATTTATGCATCATGGGGCATTTGGTAGGAAGGTGACCCCATACTCTACAAATTTTACACCATAGTCCCATCCCTTGGGATAATGGGTTTGTTGCTCCCATAGCCATGTAGTCTATTAAATTACAACATTCTAGTGGTGACCTTATTTTTTTCACATGGTGCCCCACACCTCCTCATGCTTCGCTTTTCCCTTTACCAATTCCTATAACTGCAAGGTCATAACAACCAGTTGTGACTGCACATGTGCCATACCTATGCTACTTTATCTGCTTGCAAGCCTGATTGCCAATATCATTGTTAATTCCAATGCTTTGGTATGGGATCTGCTTGCAAGCCTAACTGCCAATATCATTGTTAATTCCAATGCTTTGGTATGGGATGATTCCTTTTATTGTGTTAGTGGAATTCTAATGTGTGGTGAGAATCCTACTAAAAACAATCCTTGATGTTGTGTGTTGAGAATTTGAAATGTCAATCTATCTATCAATACTTTTAATTGTATGTCATAGTCCTCGAAAAATTCACCAACATTTTATTTATCACATTACTCTCTATTATGCATTGTGACTCTTACTTTCGCTTTTGGAACTCCTTCAAAAATACCTACTTAATATCTTATAGAGTCCTCAATTTCTCTAGGGGTGTTATAACATTAATTTCATATACCACACCATTGCACAATCCTTAAAAGTTGTCTTTAATTGTGTGATATTTTTTTTTTGTTCAAGAATCTTCTTAACTATCCAAACTTCCTCACATACAAACCAATGTACTCAGGATATTCTATCTTGGTTCCATAGAAAAATGGCAACCTCAATGTAGTGTCAACAATAACCATTGTCTCTCAAATTTTGTTTTCTTGCTCACAATTTGTTATAGCTCCAAACCTCACTTTTATGGTTTGTGATGCTGCACTCATGGCCTAGGGCAACCCCTCCTTCCAAACCTGGTCCAAAATTTAAAGATTAGTGTTTTATCCCTTATGCGCGACATTGCCCTGAGTTAAACGTGTGTATACACGGGTAGGCATATACCCAACCTGTGTATATGTATTAAAACACTTAAAAGAATATAAAACTCCTTAATTTCAGGCGGAGATCGCGGGTTTTACCTGCTGATCACCTATTAGTGCCCGTGGCCCAACTGTTCCCAACCAACTCCCAGCTAAAAAAGTACTTTGGGAGAGGTATAAAAAGACCTCAAAGGGAAGGCCTAAAGGAGGAGAGAAGAGAGAGTAAGGTTATTATACTGAGATTTTTCCCCTGACTAGGTTTGAAGACCCTTGTACCTTCTGTACTTCCCCCATTTGTACTAGAAACCCTTGTTTCCTTGTGTGTTGATGTTCATCCACTACTTATGACATCATGGAGTAAGTCATGGAAGGAGTTTGCTAAAGGCTTGAGGTTGAACGGATCTGGAAGGAAGCTTTGCTTGGAGCCTGCGAAAGGTGACTCAGGTGAAATTATTCCATTTTTGCATTTTATTTGTCTATAATAAAATAAACAGGTCTTGGTTCCTGATATAAATCCTCTTTATGTTTATGATATTCATGTTGGAATTCATAGGTGAATGGTTGTTTAAAGTTCATAACTAACTACCTTTCTTTATAACATGAAGATGGTTTCTTTATAAGTTTTTGTCCATATACTGTTCTGTTCTTTGGAATTGGTTTTTTTGCAGGACAAAGGAGCAAAATGAACTTGAAGAAGGGTTTGGACCCTAAAGGACCTTCTCAAACGTAGGACCTAAGGTATGCCCCCTCTTACTATAGAATTTTCTTATAATAGCGTAATGGTTGTGTGAATGTGTGTTTCCCTATATAGACAACTTTCAGTTTGCTAGGGTTTCAACCCAAAAGCCCTAGGGAACATTTCCCTCAACAACATCACATTTGTATTGTGGGTTTCCTCTCCCAACTAAAACCACATTTCTGGGTTAGCTTCTGTAAAAGGTACAAGTCTGAATCCTACCGATGACCTCCTAAGTGGGGTGATTCCATCTCTTCTCCTCATTTTGCTTCTTCTTCCTCTGTGCATCATTAATAATTTTTTTGCTTCACAATTTCCCAAATAGGCCACAGTGTTGCAACCATGATGCTTTGATACCACTTGTCACATACACTCACACACCCCAATTTGTTTTTCCTTTTTACCATGTAATAAGAATTATGACATAAATGGTATGTTTCATGCTTTTTATTTTTCCGCAATATTGATATCTCTAACCTAGTATAATCATCACCCTATGTTCATTGTAGTTACTACATCCTTGCTACAAGGTTGGGGACTTTGGGATTAAGTTGATTATTACGGTTAAGTTTATCCTCGATGAATGGAAATATAAAAAGGTTCATACATGAGTTAATTGTGGTAAATACCTTGCTAAATGATTACTTCAAATTTATAATGTTTTATAAGCAACATGTCTCACTTGTATTATTTCAATGTTTATTACAAACACCATTTTATATGTCCGGTGGTGGTACTAAGGTTCGAGATCATAAATTGGAACCTTACCCTTTTGATAAATATTGGATGTTGCATTTTTATATTCTCAAGTGATTGTTTAAAGAACATTCACAAACCTTACTAGTGGTCACCACTTTCTTTGGGTTTCAGGTGATACCAAATCCATGGCCCTATGCAATTAATGTTATATTAGCGGCCAAAAAATAATGGGGTCCGTTAGAGGGTAACTAACCCTCTCCTCCCAACATTGTGGGTAGCTCATTCATGCATTCACCCTATCAACACATTTTTTCTCTGCAAATCATTTAGGTGGTCTCACTAATGGTTCTATACTCACGCATACTCTCCTTAGTAACAGGTAAGCTCATGTCCTGAATCACTATAAAAAGTTAAATCATATAGTAGTTGATCGACCAATAACCTAGTCTGTATGATGTTTGACAGGGAAGGAGAAATATTGTGTTGGTTTCCAAGGCTTGTCTTAGGATAATTCTGATATGGACCATTCTACCAGTACCCGTAGCCTATCTATGGATCGCAAGGTAATTCTTTTTGTGCCATATAACTTGTCTTCCCATTTTATTTGCAGCCGCAATTCTATTTTTAATTTAGAAAGGTTCTCTTTTTAGAGGCACGAATGGAAAAAAATAATGAATTCATCCCTAGGTAGCTTTTATTACCTCATACGTACCACCTGCAACTTACGGTTTGTTATATAATCAAACTACTAAACTCATTCTTGTAATCTGTGTTCGACATGTGAGGGTTTTGGCATCTACAACAATTTTTGCACTATGACTTGTTTCTTTACCAGTTCCAAGTTCTCCTCTTACATGGTCCTTTGTCTTCCAAGTTTCTTCGGACATCGTTATTCTGGTTTAGGTTATGCTTATAATGTTTCAAACACTCATCTATAAGAATAGAAGTTGTAATCTAGGGTTTAGTAGTTAGGGTTTCTGCTAGAGTGCAAATGTGTAATGCTAGGACAATAAAATACTTTGTTGTATTTACATATTATTGACTCAGAATGGTGATGGGGAGATTCCCCTGTAGAATTTCTCTATTTTTTTTATAATGTAAGGATATGACTTCAAGCTTGGCGGAAAAACCTTGTATTATGACAACATTCTGAGTTTGTTTGCATGATTGTTCAAGTTTCTCTCTTTATTTTACAATGTTTAATTGCATAACGACAAAGAGGATTCTTTGCAGTTATTAATGTAACATAATTATAATTTTTTTTTTGTTTTCTGCACTATGTAATTTTAGTATGATATTTAGTTCCTATTTATTCATCCTAGGTTCTAAATTGTACCATTGCATTACCTTCTGAATTACATATATAGTTTGTGCTTTATAGTAGTTACGAGATTATTACAAAAGTGTTTTGTTATTCATTTCCTCTATAAATATTCACTAGTATCCGGTAGAGAGGTGGGACTTGAGCCACTTAGGACCTTCCCACTACCCATGGGGTACTTAAGTAACAAGTTTTGTGAGGTTTTGGATACCTCTTCAATGAACCTCAATTTGTTAAGTTGGAGTTTAACTAGATCCAAAAATCTAGTTTCCTTGTTTTATTATTATTCAAGACTTTCTTTCCATAACTCTTTATTCCCTTTTATGTATTTATTATTAAAATGTTATAGTGCCTCTTCAAAATTTGAAATCCTCTTTCTATTGTACTCTACAGAAGGCCAAGGGTATCCTTTCATTCATAAGTCAAACAAATGGAATACAGAATTTTACTGTACTGAACATACAAACCCTTCTTAACAAACTCATATTACACATAGTCATAAAGATGGTCTTTGTTTCCCAAAAATTAAAAAATTAATATCTATTTTCAACCACAACAAAAATAATAATCTTGAGAGATCTCGTTATTCTAAAACATTGGTAGAATATCATAAGTTTTGAAAAGAAATAGATACACTTATCTGTAATAATATGGACTTCTAGGAAAAGATTACTCCTCCCTTCCGACGAGAATAACGATTACATCTAGTTCTCCTCCCAAGCTTCTTAATTTCCAGAACAGTTAACTTGACAGTGACCTATTAAGGTCAGTTCATAGGAATGAAGACCCCACATTCCACCATAAAACTTATAGAGTTTTTTCCGTGTCGTAGTTTTCCACTACTTCAAGTCCAACTCAAGAAATATTCCTCGGGAAGTGTCATGTCTCACCCTCCTAGTGTCTTGTTCATGTTCCTTCTTCTCTGTCAAGGTGTATTCAACTTTTTATTTCTTCCTTTAGCTAACCCCCTTGCTTTCCTACTGAGATATTTTTATCTCTAAGAAATGAGAAAAGATAATTTTATCTAACTGTCTAGAAGTTAAAAATTAGTTTAAGGTTTTTCTATGAGTTTCTAAGACTCATCATAATTTTCTATTAAACAAATAAATAAATAACCAACTTTAAAACATTAAGGTGTCACTAGGCTTTTCACTAATCCCATAGGTTGTTAAGTTTGTAGTAAAATTAAATGATAGTAAATGAGTAAACCAAGGGTGTTACATCTCTCCCCCTTATGAGAAACACACTCCCTGGTGTTCATTCTCGCATTTGAAAGAGGCCAGGGTATGCTTGTTGCATAAATATTTCATCCTCCCATGTGGCCTCCTCTGGACTAAAGTGCATCCAATGCACTTTAACTTGGGCAATAGCAAAATAATCTCATTATTTTTTTTATCAGTTAACATTAAATGACAATTCTAAAATGGTTTGAAACCTTTGGGAAAGTGAAAATAGTTAGTTCAGTGATTTTAAATTATTTTGATTTATTCTTAAATTAAAGTTTAAAATAAGTTTAAATGCAGTGTGGTCTAGAAGGAGTTTATTTTTGTTAGGTCCCTATACTACTAGTGTAGCCCCTTATTGTTATTAGTGAAACCCCCTTATTGTATTTTTGTGCCCATGTAGTCTTCATATTGTTATTATTGTGCCCCATAGAAGCCCATTATTTTTATTGTTGTGCCCTTACATTATTATTGTTATGTCGACTCTGATTATATTATGACCCCTTAGACTCCTATATACAAAAAATGGGTCTTGTCAGTTGTATCATCCAAGAATTATTCATTTGTGTAATGTAAAGGAGGTTTCCCCCCCAAAGAGGCTTATTTTGAAGTCGTTGATCTATCTCTTTTTCTATTTTGTGAGCTGGTTTCATAACATTTGGTATCAAAGCTTTGGATTCTAGGGTTTCATTGCTTCAAACAGGTCAACATGGAATTTTCATTATAACATTTTTTCTACGAAGCTTCAGAAGCTGAAATAAAAACCCATTTGAGCCGAAATTGTGATGAACCTCTTAACCGAATTTCAGATCTTGACTCGCTATATTTCAAATATATGAACTAAGAAGTTAGGGATTTTGCAAGCTCTTGAATTCGATCTCAAACAGACCACCTTGGGAAAATCGTCATAACTTTCTCTCTGAGCATCAGATTCAAATTTAGTAAAAAGTAACAGAAAAAGGATGGACTGGAATTTTTTGGGTATCTTTTTCAAGGTCGAAGGTTGAAATAGTGACACGTGGCACTTCGTACAAGTTCGTTTTACTGAATTAGTCTATAATCAGTACATAGTGGAATATTGGGCATAACTCTAGATTGGAGAATATAATATAGATCAGACTTGTGGGGTTGGAAAGAGGACTCAGATTGCTACTACGGGCTGAGAATTCAAAACTTGGAGATCTGAAATTATAGGGTTAGAATCATTTCAAGATCGAGCTCCTAAAAGCAAGAAAGAGAAGGACTCGAATCAAGAAAATAGAAACACCAATTAAGCAAAATTGGATGGATGATTTGAATAATGTGATAGAAGCTAAGATAAATAGTTTTATCTATAACATGGAAGTTAATATCGATGGTATAGAAGCAGATTTGAAGAAAGACATAGAAGGTTTGAAGGAAGGTGAGACAAAGTTGCTATAAGAAAGGCTTCCTAATGGCAAAAAGGTAGTAGAGGAAACTCATGATGAGAACAAAAGAAATGTTAATTGTGATTTCATATAACCTAATGTTATATTGAAGACCCGCCATATTTCAACGAACGATATGAGGAAGTTTGATGGCAAGGATCCCGTAACATGGATACTACAGATGGAGAAATATTTTGATCTCCATAATGTGAAAAACGCACAAAATGTACGTATTGCAACTTTATATTTAGAACCCAGTCATTTTTCATGGTATCAATCACTTTTCTCTCGTAAAAAAATGCTCACACGGTCCATTTTTATGGAGGAAATGATAGCACATTATGACGATACAAGGAGAAACATCTTCTTCAACCAATTGATAAATCTGAAACGAAGGGGTTCAATGGCAGAGCACATTTTAGGACTTCAAAAAATTGAATATAAAAGTAAATTATATTCCAGAGGTGCATAAGATTGATGTCTTCATCGGGACTTTGGAGAAGGAATTCAGGGTGGTCGGAAAAGTGGAAAGAAAAATTATGGCAACAAGGAAGTCTACCACTCAAAACTATAAAGATGGGAGTGTTGTTTCTCCTAGCCTTCCACAACCTACAAGGTTCACATTATAAAAATTGGAAGAAAAAAGAGCAAAAGGGCTTTGATACAGTTGCAATAACAAATATACTAAAGGTCATAAGTGTGCTAAGAAGAAATTATTCTACGTAGATTGTGAAGAGGAGGGAGAATAGGATCAAGAAACTTCAAAAGAAAAGGATATACACTAGGAACCAACCCCAGAGAATGTAGAAATGAATCTGACCATATCTTGTAATGCATTGGGAGGAACTACCACTCCTCAAACTCTCAAGATAGATGGAAAAACATAGATAGTGAACAAATGTTTGGAAGGATATCTTTGTTGTTTCGTATCTGACAAATAAACACAATTGGCCAAGTGGTTATCTCTGGTTGAATGGTGGTATAATGCTTCAACAAAAATGACCCGATTTATGGCACTTTATGGACACTAATACACCATCCATCACATCATCTTTAGAAGAAATTTCCAAGGTTCAAGCAATGGAAGATCACATAAAGCATCAACAACAAGTTCTCCAACTCTTAAAGGATAACCTCACTTTGGCGCAGAATTGAATGAAACAACAAGAAGATCAACATAGTAGCGAAGGAAGTTTTGATGTAAGCGAATGGGTAATTTTACGGCTATAACCATACAAACAAATGTCCCTCGAGCAAGCTAATAAGGATAGCAAATTATCACCAAAGTACTATGGTCCTTACAAGGTGTTGCAAAAGATTGGTAATATGGCATACAAATTGGAGCGTCCTACATCTCTCTGAGTGCATCCAGTTTTCCATGTTTGATGCTTAAAGAGGGTTATAGTTGACAAGCTCACAGTTCACACAATATTGTCGGAACTTGAAGAGGAAGGAAAAATAATATTCGAACCTAAAGCAGTCATGGAAATAAGAACCTGGTAGGTACGGAATCGATCAATTTTAGAGTATCTCATTAAGTGGAAGAACTTAACTGCTGAAGATTTTGCATGGGAGGATGAAAATTTTATATAGAAGCATCCAAAACTACTCAAGTGTTGAGGACAACACTTTTTTAAGGAGAGGGGCATTTTATATCCTTGTACTACTAGTGTATCCCTTTATTGTATTGTTGTGCCGATGTAGTCCCCATATTGTTATTAGTGTGCCCCATAGAAGCCCACTATTGTTATTGTTGTGCCCTTACATTATTATTTTTATGTCATCTTTGATTATATTGTGACCCCTTAGACTCCTATATATAGAAAGGAGGTCTTGACAATTGTCTAGTTAAAATTAGTGCCCATTTTATGATATTTGTACCTCTTCTAAGTTTTTCAATCTATGACGAAGGTAGTGAATTTGTAGCGATAGGATTTCGCATAAGTTTTATCTTTGATTTGAACTATGGTATGCTATTACTCGACCAAAGCTTACTATAAAAGAATGGACATTTGATTAATATTTAACATATATTTCAATATTAATTTTTCTTGCCAGATAAACCTATGTTCTATAATGTTATAATGGTTAAGAAAACAGTCAGACTAAAACCATTATTAGAAGTGATTTGATTAATAAATTTGTTTCCATAGCTTAGTATTATTGAATTGTTCTTCACATAAGTAAATGAGTACGTTGCAAAATAATTTCTTGTATATTAGAGTTTCAAATTGGCGAGATCAAATATTTTGAAAAACTCTTGAAAAAAAATACAATTACTAAAATTTTATAAGTTTGAATCATACCTAAAGTTTCATAAATGAACACTTTAATTAATTTATTTTCTCATAAACTTAAAATAAGGTATTTGAAATCACCTTGTAATTCGTTCATAAATACAAGGATCATGCATTCCAATAGCTCTCGCAGACTATACTGCTTGTGGATTGTCTCCCAATCACTTTGGCATCATAAACACATTTTAGTCATTGGATAACAACATATTATTATATTTATTATTTCACCTAATGTGCTATTCCTAGTCTAAATCTAACATTACAGTGTAAATCAAACAATGCCCCTCATAATTCATAAACAAATCTTCCAAACTAATGGAGAACATTGTAAAGGAATAGAACCAAACCAAAAAATTGAAAGTTAGAAGGAACACACCACAACAAACCAAGTATTCATACAAACAAAAGTATTCATGATCACTAAAAGTAGCAATCACCCACCAATAAAATCAAGAAATTATAATTGAGAAAGAATCAATAAAATTGTTCTACTAGTGACAGTTACTGAGATTGGAAGCATCAATTCCTTAAGTAAATTCTTCGGTAGCAGAGCCTAATCGAAACCCACTAGAACCATCCTTTCTCGTTACAAGAGAAAGAAGTCTCATCATTGAATTGAATTAAACCCGACAATGAATAACAACAAATCATTGATGAGAATAGGATTATGTTAAGAAACTACTGCTATAATATGATCCTTTTATATATCAATCTCAAATTCATGTCAACGCCCTCCCAACCAACAAAAAAAAAATATGGGCATGAAATAAGTGGTATGGTAGAGATGATAGGAAGGATACATTGAATGAATGAATATACTTACTCGTGAGTCATTCAACATGGATGGAATTCACCAACCACAATCTTTTCTCTTCAAACAAATTCCCTGCTTCTTCAATATTCTCAGTCTCAAAGTCGTTCAATTCAACTCTTCGCTTTTGCACGATTAATTTTTAACCCCATGAAATACTCTCCCATCTCTTTTGAATACTCTCCCATCTCTTTTGAATACTATCCCATCTCTTTTGAACTTCTGTAGACTCCATAGCCTCAATCAAAACTTTCTTCTTTAGTACTCTAGAAATGTCAATCTTGATATTTAAAGCCTTATAAGTTTTATTTGGATCTCACCATCTTTGGTGCATCAACCAATGTCCGGTTTTGGTTCGTAAAATCAACAATTACAACAAGCTTCCCATAGTTAGGCCCATAGTTAACAAGGGCTACACGGTGAATCTCAACATAACCTCTGAAAGGCATGTTGCCTTTGCGCACTTCTACTTGTCATGCTCCACTAGGTGCCTATGCCTTCCCAGAGCGCACTGACAAATCCTTAGGGCCTTCTTTCTTCAATATTCCTAGTCCACCAAAATGGATGGTGCCTCCCTCTGTCCACTCTCTTTACACTTCCTCTGCAAACAATTATGACCTTCTATATATAAAAAATATGGACCACCACCACGAACACCCTTCCTTTTTCAACTCGTTGGCCTTGTACCTACTTAGGCTTTAAAAGAATGTAATGCACTGCAACAATAATTTCCTTTGGGGGTAAATTCTATGCTAATCTCTCGATTAAGAGCATAAGAATTCCTTAAATGCGTCGCTTTCTATAACTGCACTTTTATTATCAATCAAATCTCTCCATTCTCGTAGATTTTCTATGTGATATTATGAAATTGGGGATTGGTGTTCCAGAAATGCGAATTTAGAGGCACTTGTAGGTTAAGACAAGTATCATAGATGTTTACAGGATCAATTTGAAATTAGGCATGATTTTGACGGAATATCCATTTATAAGACACATTGGGAGAAAATTTCCACTCGCAGTAAAATACGTTCTGAAATGCGAAATATGTAAGACATCAAATTCCAGGCCTAGGTGCATGTATTAAGTGATTGTTCATTTGTTGGAAAATCAAAGAGGATAAACAAAAAATTAACACACAAAACCATAGGCGTTGCTGCTTTTCTATTGATCACACAAACTTGATTAATTACAATGAACTCGATGAGGGATATTTATACTTTTCCAAATAACGACTTCCCTAAAATAACTTGACATGCACACTTACTAAATTCAACCTTTCCAAATATAGAGTGAACTCAAACTACTAATATTGGACTCCACTTAAGTCACACCAACTCAACTCAACTTAGACTCTAAATTTGGATTGCACTCCATGTGAGAGTAATTATTATTTCCAATAATTTAAACAAATGTACGTGTTTGAGGCGCTATTGAATTATTCCGCGTGGCAGAAATGCATCAACTCACCAACTTGGTTACATCAAAAAAGAAAAGTACTCTTTTGCAAGTGGGCACACATCATGATGCATCCATTAAATTGCATACCCTCCCGTAAACAAGACACACCTGTCACACACTCGAACGAATCTTTCAAAAGTGGCCAACCAAGGTGGGGGTGAACATGCATTAAGATGTGGACCCCATAGATATCCCTAAGCTTATATGGATTTTTGATTCCTCGAATATTCGGTAATTAGATGGACATTGGTGCGGTCAAACAACAATCTCTGTATATTCGGTAATTAGAAAAACATGGGCGCAGTCAATTATTTGACTGCGCCCATCTCCATTTGATTGCAGAATATTTGGGGAATCAATAATCCAGACAAGGATGCCATGTCGATATACTGAGTTCTTCCCACCATTCACGACCTTACTGGCTTTTTTGCAGCTTTTGGCGTACTTTAAAACAGGGGCAAGATATGTACCGCTAAATTGGTAGGTAACCAATCATTGTATCAACCGGAGCCAAACAACCATATTTCACTTAGTAATCTGCGCGAGCATTTCCCTGCCTCATCCTTATCATTGTTTCTCAGTGTATCCTTGAATTTGTAAAAATGGCTCAAACACTCGCTTCTGCCTCCACCTCCAGTTCGACATCTTCTCATGGAAATTACAAGTACAATGCTTTTATAAATCATTGCGACAACGATGTGAAAAAAAATTTAATCAGCCATCTTCATCGTCGTCTTCTTTCCTATGGATTCAGAGTGTTTCTTTTCTTGACCAACCAAAATTGCAGTGTAGAGAAAACATAAACCCTCAAATAGAAGAAGCTATAGCAACAACCTCCATCCACATGGATATTTTCTCTCCTGGGTATGCAGAATTGAGATGGTGTCTCGACGAGCTACTTCTAATGTTGAAGTCAATGGAGTCACGTTCTACCACCATTAGTCGAAGCTCTAAGACACCATGGTGTGCGAAAATCTAAGACACCATCAATAAATAGTAGCAATTGCCCCAAAATGTGCAAAGAGAGGCCGATAGGATTATTAAATTCTGATAATTTCAAAGACATGTACAATTCAACTTCCCAATATTATCAGCCTTTCAAGGGATAATATATCACTATTTAATTAAAAAATGAAAAGTGGAATCTCAACCCATTAATTGATTAACTTTACAGTGTTAATATGAAAATAGCACAATCAAATTGAGAATATAACGTAATTTCCTTGAATAAATAAAAACCTTAACTTAATTATTTAATTAGATCAATGGATAACTATAAAAATGGATGAATATAAATCTAAGCTAGCCCAGTCAAATTGTTAACTGTTTCATTTTAAAATATATTTTTATTTATTTATTCATTATGAATTGAATGATTTTAGTTTATATAATTTATAAGCTTCATTACATGTAATAATATGGGAAACATACCATGGGTCAGCATAACCATAAACTCAAAAACCATGTAATTTAAACCTAACCACTTTAATTTAAGACTGAGTCAAATTTACCTAACAATCACCCTTTAAACTTGACATGGGAAAAATCTTCAGATGCAATCTACAAAACTTACTGTCAATTTACTAGAGGTATGCTTCAAGTTTTACAATAGTATGTCCCATTTACATATTGTAATAGATCTATTGCTCTTGGCCAAAAGAAATCTTACAACATAGGATATCAAGCCTATTTATAGGTTTCATTAAATGCAAAATTATGGAAAACATACCATCGGTCATTAATACGATTTCCCTGAAAACCACTTACCATAGACCTAACAATTTTGACTCTATGAAATTTTTTTCACAATTATTTTTAAAATGTTCCTCTTCCCTTCTCACCTTCTCACACTCAATGCTCTCATCATGCTACCAAAAGCATTGGTTATATACAAGTGCACCTCAACCTCAATCTCCAACTTTGACTCTCACAATTGCTCTTTGCATACTCGAAACATCTTACGAGAGACTCACTCTCTTATGCTTTCAAAAATTTAATATGAAAAACATGGCATAGAGCATTTCATATTTCTTAAGCACTAAAATTAGAAAATTTGACCATATTTGTAATAAACTCAGACAAAGGCTCACAACCATGGCTCTAACACCACATGTTATGAATTGACACCTAAAAAGATAGATATAATAAATCATTTTTAATAAATATATATCCACAACATATAAGTCATAAATCATGAAACACAATCTTGGAAATCATAAATCAAAAAATCATATCCTAATAGATTTATTACTCTTGGCCAAAAGACATCTTACAATGGAGGATTTGAAACTGATTTATAAGCTTCATTACATGCAATACTATGTGAAATATACCATGTCACAGAAATCATGTATCTAAAAACCACATATTGTAGACCCAACAATTTTGACTCTATGATTGAGTCAAGTTCATATATATGTGTGTGTGTGAATCCATCTTAACTTTGATGTATTTAGAATCAAATCCCTCAAGGAGTAATTATCTCTTCACGTTTAATACTTTAATAAAGATTTACAAATTGAAAGATTTGATCCCTCTTAATGCATTATAAATCTAGAGTTAAGATAGATTTATACTTGTTATTTTACATTTATTTTTCTAATAACATTGAATAATCAAAAGTTATTTTCTTAATATAAATTGATTTATAAAATTTCAATTTTCCAACACAAAATTTAGAAAAATATTTTCTATCTATCTATCTATTCATTTTCCCATTTTCTTTTACAATAAAGTGCACAACCATATTATTTTATTTAAAATAATACCACCAAAATTTTTCAAAACCATTACAACATATAATATAAATTAATATTAACATAAAAAGAAACAAACATAAAAGACAATCCTTTATCTCCAGATTACAACCTGCATGTTCTTTAAAAGGAAGTTATATTTGATTGCTTTAAAAAAGCTTCAAACAAAGTACCAATGGAACAAGTCCAATGCTTCAATGTTTGGAGGACTTGGGGCAAACATCATTAGCATCATAATTTCAATGTATTCATTATGAAAGGATAATTCCAAATTATTAAATACTTCCATGGTTAGGTTAGAATTGTTAGTGACAAAAACAATAGAGGTTATGATAGTTGGGCATTGATCTTTATGATGGTTGTAGAATTAGTTTAAAAATAATTATAAAAATTAATTGTAATTTAATTCTAGATTAGTAGGAGTTTTAGTATGAGTTTATTTACTTGAAATTCCCAAAGACACAGGGACTATTTTTAAAAGAGTAAACTGGGGTCTATACCCTTCAATAGATCTGTGTCCTTCCAACTAACAAACCAAGAAAAGATTCAAGGCCAATCTAGCCCTGTTAATTGTTTCCTGCTTGAATGATATATACAACTTACAACTTTCTTGGTTTTCAAATTTAACCATATAAGTTGTCAATATAGTTATGTCCTTCAGATTGGTTTCAAAAGAATCCCCTGAAACTGAACATTTTTTTAATAAAATTAGAATTGAGATAACTTGACACCACCCCATGTAGTTACATTATAGATATTGCTCACAAAGTGGAGGAGCCACACTATAGAAATTGTTCACAAAGAGGAGGTTTCCATAACACAATGTTCACAGAGTAACCAACTTGGTTTCAGTTAGCAATTCCAACAAGATTGTAGGTGCAGCGTGTGGAACTTGGAAGGTGTTGTAGACAATTTCAAGTTTGAGTAGTTTGTTGTTTGCTTGTACGATTGGTTCTAGAGGTCCTTGAAAATTATTAAGTTTCTCCCACTTGAAATTATTGGAGGAAACTGAACAAGTTAAGTGAGGAGGACCATTATGAGTAGAATAATTTCTTCTACTCCAAAACACTTCGTTTTAAGGTGATAAACATATACATTTGAAAAATATAGCAGGTAAACAACTTATAATGCCATGATCAGCTCCACACATAATGATATATGAAACAGTTCAGTGCTCATAGTCAGCCTAAATGAATGATATTACACTCATCTCATCAAAGGAAACAACTAGTCAGCCTAAATGAATGATATTACACTCATCTCATCAAAGGAAACAACCCTTGTAGTTATCATTTCCAAAGAACGATCAACTCCACACAAAATGATATATGAAACAATTCAGTGCTCATAGTGAGCCTAAATGAATGATATTACACTCATCTCATCAAAGGAAAGAACTAGTCAGCCTAAATGAATGATATTACACTCATCTCATCAAAGGAAACAACTTGTGTAGTTATCATTCCCAAAGAAAATTGACTGCAATTCAAAAAAATTCATGAAGCCCATCATAAAAATGTTTATTTCTTTTAGGATGTATTCCATTCATTCCTGAATAAAATGGACTGCAATTCAAAAAAATTCATGAAGCCCATCATAAAAATGTCTATTGCCTTTAGGATGTATTCCATCAACATAATTCCCATTCTGCAAACTTCTTTCTTCCTTCTGGTTCTTTTAGCATATGCATATTCTCTTGGGAAAATTATGGCTCTCAAATGACCCTGTGTTATAATCAACCTCTGTTTTGTGCTTTTCTTAACAATGTCTTTAGATGTCCATCTACATTCTTCATTGTTCAATTCGAAGTCATGATTATGGTAAACTAAGCCAAAGGAAGAAGCTACTTTGGCCCAAATAGAATAAATTTTCAAAAAAACCAACATAATGATACCCAAAAGAATTAAACTTAATACAATTGCAACTGAGATGCCAACAACTGCTCCCTTTGTGAATTGATTCCTTCTAGATCTTGAATATTCCAGAGAATCCTGCGAGCAGGGATCCAATGACTTTCCGTAGAGTCCTAGATTTCCCACAAAAGAGATCCAACGCCATTTGGAAGCACTCAATGGAAACTGCCCTTGGAGAAAATTATTGGATAATTTCAACTCATCCAAGCTTCTAAGATTCCCAATCTCATCAGGAACTTGACCGCTAAGTTGGTTATTGGAAAGATTGAGAACCTCAAATCGCCAAGTGAAAAAGGAATACTTCCAAACAAAAGATTGCCACTCAAGTCTAGCATGACTTGTAAATTACTGATCTTTCCTATCTCCATTGGGATTGAGCTTGTCAAATCCCTCTGAGAGCCTCAAGTCATAAATATTTTCACAAAAAAATTTATAGAAGAAGGGATTCGTCCAAAAAGGTTGTTATTTACACATCTCTTCTACATATTCCTGAATAATACAATTTTTTTTCTCAGTATCATTCCAACTAAACTCATGAATAAGAATAACCAACTAAATGAATAAATATAACCATTTTTTTTCTTGTATTCTTCACTATTGTGAATCAAATTACCTTTCAGATTCCTCCACGACCAGCCGCAACAATTTAAGGTTAGTATATTTTTGGACAATTTATTTTACTTATTTAACAAATTATAATCTATAGGCAGAAAACCTAAAGTAACAGTAAGCACCTTGATTTCAGTTGCTTCACCAGAAACATCACATTCCTTTCCATGAAGGGCTTGTAATGCTTCTTCAAATTCTTTGTCATGGCCAACTTTTGCCTGAAACAACGAATGACACTAATCAATACGAAAATGATAAATGACACCTTGAATTCTGCAAAGTAATGTATATCTAAATGTTGAACTTTCCTAGATGCTCCCTTTCTTGTTTATTTGTATTATTTAATCTCTTATTATGTTGCTACATATTTTGTTTAAATTTATAAACCTTTCTTGTTTTCTGATAAAAATGACAATGTTTGTATTAAATGAAATTAAACCCACTGGTTAGCTCTGCGAAAGAGAGTCTGAACCGGGAGAGTCTGGCTCTGCAGAACTCTCTACATTGTTCATGCATATTACACATTAAATAGAAAACATGGTTTTAGGGAAGTTAGAACAATATCCTAAGAAATATAAACCAATTCCTATCCTGAGCTTACGTGAACCAACTCTACCTATTCTAGGATATTTTCCATTATCTTCAACACTCACCCTTAATGGAGAATGGGTTCACAAATATGCCTAACATCTCCCTAAACATTTGAAACTTAACTTTTCCAAGAGGCTTAGTGAAAATGTCTGCAACATTATCACATGTATTACAATATTTCAAATGGATTTCTTTGGATTGCACTTTCTCCTTGACAAAGTGGAATTTTGTATCAATATGTTTAGTGTTTTTGTGAAACACTGGATTATTGGCAGGTTTGATTGAACTCTGATTATCACATCTAATTTTTGTTGCGTCTATCTGTTCTTCCCCAACATCCTGGAGAAGTCTCTGCAACCAAATTGCCTCACACATGGCTTGATACTCTGCTTCCGCTGAGGACAAGGAGACCGTGTTCTGCTTCTTGCTGCTCCATGTGATCACCTCGAATCCAATGCTGAATGCATAACCTGTTATAGATATGCGATCATCTACATTTCCAACCCAACCTGAATCTGCAAATCCTGCCAATCTAACATCAAAGGAGTCAGTGTAAATAATACTGTAATCTATAGTACCTTATAGATACCTCCAAACACTTTTCGCTGCATTCCAATGGCTTTCAAGTGGCTTAGACATAAATTGACTTAGCACATTGACTGCATAAGCCAAATTAGGTCTAGTGGTGGTTAGGTAGATTAGACTCCCAACCAACTATATGTAAAGTGTTGCATCCGCCGCCTTTGAACCATCCTCACACTACAATTTGATGTTCTGCTGCAATGGTACCGCTGCAGGCTTACACTGATCCATCCTAAACGTTTCTTTCTTGAGAAAGAAATGTTTGACTTGAATCTCTCCAGATCTCAATACCTAAATAGTATCTGAGTTCACCTAGGTGTTTCATTTCAAATACCTGTGACATCTGTTTCTTGATTTCATCAATTAGATATGTAGCATCAATTGTAATGATAAAATCATCTACATACAATGAAATAAACACTATGTGCCCTTGTTCATCTTTCATGGTATAGAGATTAGGGTCATTTTTACTTCTATTATAGCCAGCTTGCAAAAAAAATGAATCAATCTTTTCATACCAAGACCTGGGAGCTTGTTTTAGTCCATAAAGTTCTTTCTTCAATCTACATACTAAATGTTCTTTTCCTTTCTAGACAAACCCTTCCAGTTGCTCTAGATAAACCTCTTCTTTTAGTTCTCCATTCAAAAATTTAGACTTTACATCTAGTTGGTGCATCATCCAATGTTTCTTAGTAGTTAAAGCAATTAACATTATGATAGTATTCAATTTAGCTACAGGGGCGAAGGTTTCTTCATAGTCTATCCCTTCTTTTTGTGAGTACCCCTTTGCTACCAACCTAGCTTTTAGTTTTTCTATGGTTCCATCTGCATTAATCTTCGATTTATATAACCATTTACAACCTATGGTTTGTTTTCCTCTAGGAAGTTCAACCAATTCCCAAGTGTTATTTCTGATTATTGAATCATATTCTTGTTCCATGGTTGTTTTCCATTCACTACATTCATTTGCTTCTTTATAACTAGATGGTTCAACCACATTCAACCACATTCATCAAATGCTTCTTGCAGGCATTTGAGCTTTCCTACCCGATCTCCTGAGTGGTGGGGTGGCACCAAACCTTATTTGATCATCATTTTCTTTTTCTTCCTGTTGTTGTTGCTGTTGTTGTTGTTGTTGTTGTTGTTGTTGTTCATCCTCTGCCTTTGTCTACTGTTGACCCTAATTATTTTATGCTTCTTCTTCCACCAAGTACAGGATGTCCCATTCCTCATTGTGCTCATCATATTCTTCATGATCCCGCTCATGGAATTTGACATCTCTACTAACAAAAATCTTGTGAGTAAAGGGATTGAATAATCTGTAAGCTTTATATTGTGAACAATACCCTATAAAGGTACATCTGATGGCTTTTGAACCTAATTTTCTTATATCTTCCTTTGGAAAGTGGGCAAATGCTTTGGATCCAAATATTCTTAAGTGTTTTACTTTAGGCTTAAATCCATATGATGCTTCATAAGGAGTTTTAGACACAAGACCCTTTGTAGGACTCCTATTTTTCAAATAAACTGTAGTATTCACGGCTTCAGACAAAAAACCATTCGAAATATTCTTACCTTTTAGCATACTTCTAGCACATTCCACCAGTGTTATGTTCCTTCTTTTTGTTACTCCATTCTGCTGTGGAGTATGGGGTACTGTGAATTGCTGCAAAATTCCATGATCTTTGCAATACCTGATAAGCTCATCCTTCCTGTATTGTCCCCTTGATCAGAACAAAGAATTTTTATCTGTTTCCCTGTTTGTCTTTCAATCATATTTTTAAACTGCTTAAAGTATTCGAATGTATGGTTGTTCTTACTTAAGAACTACACCCAAGAAAACTTCGTACAGTCATCAATAAATAGTAGAAAATACAGTGCACCTCCTAATGATTTTGTCTACATGGGTCCACAAAGGTTTGTGTGCACTAATTCAAGTATATCCCTTTGTTTCTTTTCTACTCAAACAGGGAATTCTTCTCTATGAATTTTTCCTAATGTACATGCATCACAATCATTATGTACTTGCTTTAGCATAGGAAGATATCTTACCATTTCCTTCTTTTGTAGTAACAACAAATCATTGTGGTTGATGTGGCAAAATCTCTGATGCCATAGCTCTTCTATAGTCAGGATCGCTACTGTCAATGCTCGAACTGGTGCAGGTCTTACATCCAACTTGTGCAGTCCTCCTGTTTGGATTCCTGTAGCAATTATCTTCATGCCATCTAGCAAATCTTTAATATAACAGTTAGATTTAAAGAATTCAACTTTCAGATCTTGATCTGTAATCATTGATACATAAATCAAGTTCTTTGTTACACCAGGCACATACATAACATTATGAATTTGTTTGACATTACCATTAGGTAGAATGATAGAAACTTTCCCACACCCTTTGATTTGATGACTTCTATCATCACCTAGGTAAATTTGTGCTCCTTCGTAGATTTCTTTAAAATCTTCGAACCAATGCTTGTTCCCTGTCATGTGTGTTGACACTACTGAATCTACATACCAGATGCCTGCATCAACATTCTCATCATGATCTGCCATGAACAATCTGAAATTATGCACATGATTGTCATTCGCGAGATGACTTGCGTGTCTTTTCTACTTCTGCTATTCTTCATGATATTTCTTCTTCCTGCACTTCCTGGCAATATGACCCAGTTTTCCGCAGTAAAAACATTTAGTTTTAGAGTAGTTTCTATTCGGATACATACCTTGGGTCTAATTCGGTCTTTTGTGTGAGTTTGCTCCATTTTACTGTTATGGACTTCCTTTCCCTTTGAAGAAGTTTTTCTTCGCCATCAATGCAAGATCGGCAATCTAGGGCTTCAAAGTCGATCTTATTTCTTCTTCTTGCATCAGTATTCCTGTCATCTCTTCAAATTTCAGGATCTTCTCTTTGACATTTATCCTAGTAATGAACATTTGGTAATAATCAGTGACACCATTCATTGTAATGGTTACAAGATATGTATCATCAACTGTATGACCAATGTCTACCAATTTGTTCTTCATATCCTTGATCCTTGATACGAATGAAGCAATTGTTTCATTCTCCTCCATCTTCAGGGATAGGATCTTACTCTTGAGGAACAGAAAACGATTTGAATTCTTGATCTCATACAACTCCTTCAAAATTCCCCAGATTTCATTAGATGTCTTACATTCTCTAATGTGTGGTATGATGCAGTCTTTCACTGACATCTTCAACAGCATCCTTGCTTTTCCTTCTCACTTCTCCCAATCTGGGATCAATGTTGATTCAGCCGCGGGCCTCGACTCGTCCCCATTCACAATCGTCCAAGCACTCTGCACGTCTAGCAGAGTCTGCATCTTGAATTTTCAATTTGCATAATTGGAACCATAGAGCTTGTTATGCTCATTCAAGCATGCTTCAAACATATTGTTATTCATCTTGGCGATTTAGAACAAAAAAATTCCGACAGGTAAAAGAAGATGTTAGATTTACCCCAAATCTGTGACAGAGATAGATCATTGATCTTCAATGTTTTTTGATCTCGCAGCACACCTGCTGATCACCGTGGCTTCCTTCATAGCCTCTAGACAACCTTCTATTGTCAGCCTCTGCAGCCTTCTCTAAGATGCAACCTTCTCTCGGAGCCTTTTTGTTGTTTACACGATCATCGTGAATGTACACCTAATATCCGAGTTTGTCATAGATATAAACCTAATACCTAAGGCATCAACGCAAATGTACGCCTAATATCTGAGACTGTTGCAGATATATACCTAATATCTGAGACTGTCACAGATGTACACTGAAAACCTATGACAGTCGAAAAATAAAATTCTCAAGAAGTGTAGTAGGTTATTGTCGCGCTTATCCACTATTTAACCTGCGACGATTTTGGTTTAGTCACACCCACTAGACAGTGTACAGGTTCCTCGGCCCTAATGCTCTGATACCATGATAAAAATGGCAATGTTTGTATTAAATGAAATAAAACCCACTGGTCAGCTCTACGAAAAAGAGTCTAAACTAGGAGAGTCTGGCTCTGCAGAACGCTCTACATTGTTCATGCACATTACACATTAAATAGAAAACATGGTTTTAGAGAAGTTAGAACAATATCTTAAGAAATAGAAACTAATTCGTATCCTGAGGTTACGTGAACCAACTCTACCTATTCTATGATATTCTCCATTATCTTCAACATTTTCAAGCATTGTATTATGTACCTATGGAAAATCTTTATTGTTTTCAAACATTGTATTATTTACATATGACAAATATGAATTGTAATAAATCAACCGTTTGAGATGATACAAGATTTCAGTAAGAGCATATATGGTGTCGAATTTGAGAAACTAAATTTCAATACACTAAAAATTCATTAAAATATGCCTATGGAAATGTACTATAAGAAATGACATTGGAAAGAAATAATTACTCACCAGCCAGCTAGGCGACTCGAATAAAGAAGAGTCCTGATACCAAAAGAAGACAGGGTATGATTCCTGCAAATACATGTTAAAATAAGTCCAATTTTTTTAATCTTTGAAATTACAACAATCATATAATGAAGGTCCTTTTAGACATTTTGTATGGCTGTGTACTTTATATCTTGTATTAGGCTCCAACCAAGATGGAAACAATCTTTGTTTCTCATATTATCATATTTGATAAGAAAAACATGGCTAAGAGATTTTTAATGGTGATGATTACCTATAATAGCAAGAAGGCACCATTGGACTAGCATCCCAAAAGAATATGCTATTAAAATACCAATGGTTATGGAAAATTGCCATCAGAGGCAGAAAACGCTGATGTTAAAGTTTTTTAAATGAATAAGACTCCATTTTCTGCATAATGAACTACAATGTTGTTGTTACAAATTCTAGTTCAAATAAAAAGTGTCATTCTAATTAATCAGAGACTATAAAGAACGAATCATGTGGATCAAAGATTCATACTTGATTTTTTGTTGTAATCCCTCCCATTAAATTCTTTGGAGTTATTTTAGCTATGTATAAAGGAACCTGTCAAATATTATAACATAAAAATTGGAGTGGAAAGGAAGTCTAGAACTAATATTATAACATAAAAACAAGAGTAGTAAAGAATTAAAAGGAATTTAAGTGAAACTAACATTTCATGACCCAACTGCAACTAGTTCAACAGCACCCAAATGCCTAGCAAAGGTATGGGTGATAGCTCATAGCGAATGCTGACATTTAGCAGTGATAATCACAATGCCTGAAATAGTCCACAAATTTTTGGATTCTGTCCAACTTTCTCGATCTCGCTGCTTTGGATTTGAGATTAAATGTGCATGTGAATCCAGAAAAAAGATCATTCGGTCTGCTCTGAATCAAAGGCCCGTCTCTTATTGCTCCACCATTTTCCTCTTTTTTCTCTAAGAAAGGAGATCTTAGAGACGGCTCGTCCATTGTTGTAACTTCTTTATCACTTAAAACGAAAAACAATACAATGTAATACCAAATGGCCACTCAAACCAATTCGAGGGTGTAGTTTCTTTTAACAACTGCTAAATCTCCAACCAGGACTCCCATATTTAGGAGTCAAGATTTTGCTGCCAGAATTAGATGCAGGCTCACCGATAAAGGCTGCAAGAAACCCTCATTTTCCTTCATTCCCAAGGAATAGTCATATTTTTGGTAATAAGAGTGGCGGCATCAATAGTTTAAAGACTTAAGAGTCGAGCTTTCCGAACGTCTCCTGTGTTGGCCAGATGAAGCTCAAGACAAAAGAAGTTGGCCAGATGAAGCTGAAGATGAAAGAAGTTGGCTAGATGAAGCTCAAAACCCTAACCAGTGCCTGCCGTGAAGATCGACAGCCAAGAAAACCCCAAAGGGATGGAAAACTGGGGTGGTTCAATAAATTATGCAATTTCGGCAAGCGAAAATTTGAATCTTTGTGGCTTTTCCAGATTCTAGAGTCATGGCCTCTGATAATATGCAGAATGTGGAGGATATTGTTGAGGAGGAGGAGAGGTCCTGTGCTTTAATTCTGTCGCTCTCAAATTTGAAACGCTTTGCGTCATAGCGGGAGCTGAGCACATTATCAACCATAAAATCCATGATGAATTCAAACAGACTCTCCTGGAACTTCGGCGGTGTGCACTCGGCGATGGACACATAGGTCAAGTGGAAAACAGAAGGTTGCTTAAAAACTTGTGCACAAATGTCAAACAGAGAACATTGATTCAAAAGAAAAGCCAATCGACCTAATTATTTGATTTAATATTTAATTTACACACGTGTTATGAGTAAATACTCAAAGCATCCATGTGATGTGATGACACAAAATGAGGTTTAGTTAATTTTGTTCAGTGATTCTTAATGCAGGTCAAGTGCGGCCTTTTCTATCAAAGGAATAGTCGGAGTAATGTTGCGGGGGTTCACATTGATGAGGAGGTATTCACTATTTATAGAGTTTGTTTTGTTGTTAATACTTGAGATAGTTATGTTATGAATCTATGGAATAGAGAGTTACATTTACTTACACTAACATTTAAAAAAAATTAGTTTAAGTTTTGATTATAAGTTCGAAAGAAATAATTATTTCATCAAAATAGTGTTGTTGAAACTTTTTAAGAATTTAATTTAAGCTTTGATTATAAGTTGAAAAAAATAATTATTTCATGAAATAATGTTGTTGAAACTCTTTATTATATTATTGTTGAAAATATTTACCATAGAGACTTTATTTTTTGTTTCCATACATACAAGTGCTAATTTTAACATGAGGATGAATGATTGAAGGGCTTTTTGTAAATAAGGAATTGGGTTTCACTTTAATTTTAAATTTTTCATTTATTTAATTTAGGAACCAAAGATTTATAGTAATCTTATTTATTTTAAATATTAAGGTTTTTGGAAATGTGAGTTGAAAAAAAATATAATGAGAAATCTTTATTATATTATTAGTGAAACCATTTACCATAGAGACCTTATTTTTTGTTTTCATACATACAAGTGCTAATTCAACATGAGGATGAATGATTGAAGGGCTTTTTGTAAATTAGGAATTGGGTTTCACTTTAATTTTAAAGTTTTCTTTTATTTATTTATTTAATGTAGGAAACAAAGATTTATAATAATTTAATTTTTTTATATTAATGTTTTTGAATGTGAGTTGAAACAAAATAGATTGAGAAATGTTTGAAGAGATTTATAGATTCATATAGTTTAGTTTAAGGATTAAGGTGGTTATATTATATATATATTAATATATATAATATATATATATATATATTTATATTATATTTATATATATTTTGTTAAATATGCTATGGATAGTTGTTCAATGATTTTGAGCACAGTTAAAGTGATCATTTTTTTTTTTATGTTTTTAAAGATTTAATGGTTTTTTCATTTGTGCTTTTCTTAATATCAAGTCCTGTAGTTATAGATGCATAAAATAGTTTATCTATGTCATGTGCATAGGAAAGCAATTATTTAGGCAAGCTATTTCCATTTCCAAATAAATCTTGGCAATTAGGTTTTAAAGGAAATTATCATTGAGTTTTAGTGTATGTTTGGGATACAATTTAGAATTTGATTAGGCTTAGTGTGTAGTGATTAGTGGCATAGAAAGATTTGATAAATTAGTGTAAAAGATAGGATTGCTAAGTAGTGAGTCAAAGGATATTTTGGGCATTAAATCAAAAGTGTGGTGTTGTGTAGATACAATTATCAACATCAAAGTTGTATCTTGTTTTCAACCATTGGAAGATTCTTGACCTGGTTTAGTGTCATTAACTCTTCATTCTCTCTTAATTTTATTTCAATTCAATATCATCTATCCTATTGTGTTTAGGATTTTAATTTTTGTTACCTTAGTTTATTTCACATTATGAGTATTTTATCATTTTAATCATTTTCAGCTTTTGTTTTGTTTAATTTTTTGCATTTTCTCTCAAATAAATGGGGTTTTTGTATATTCTTTTGGTTAGCTTTTTGTAAGATCAACATACTTGTTTTTAGTTTTTATTTCACTATTGTTATTTAGTTCTTTGGCATATATATCTAATCATTTTGGAAAGTTCATGGTTTCCTTATATTTAGCATCATGTAATGTGTGGTATTCTAGCTTGTTTAATGTGAAGGTGCTTTACTTATTTGAAACTAGAGTTACAACATTAGAAGATAGGAAATTCAAGTTTCATATGTCAAATTAGTTTGGAAAGTGCATGGTTTCTTTTATTTTTAGCATTATGTAATGTGTGATTTTGTAGCTTGTTTCATGATAGGATGCTTTACTTATTTGAAACTAAAGTTACAACTTTAGAAGATAGCAAAATCAAGTTTTATAAATTTAGATTGTTTCAATCATTGCAAATTTGGTATGTAGCTAAATAGAGAATATAAATCAATTTTGAAATGTGAAAAAGATATGTAGATAATAGTATTTTTGATGAATATTTATTGTAGGGCATCATATGAGTGTGTGCATTATTTATATCATTAATGTTTGGGTTGTTAGAATTAGTATCATACAATTTTTTCTATTGAAAAATATAGACCATTTATTTCATATTTATCACCAACACCAAATTATTGTGCTTTTCTTCAAATAGAAGCGATTTATTGCACTTACATCAATGAATACCAAATAAATAAAAGTCGCTTTAATATTTCAGCAAAACCTTATTGGAATTTAACATCCTTGATCATATGAAAATTGTTATAATTCTATAATTACCGAGATCCAATCATAACATACTAAAAATGCTCAAATACAATTTCATACTTTGAATTTGACGAAGATTTCTTGTTTTTTCCATCACCTCTTGTTGGGACGGGGTCCCTGGTTTAAGTTTTGATAAGATATTGTAAAGTCTATTGGGTTGTGTTATATTCTTTCCACATAGTTAACAGGGGGTTTGAAGGGTACCCGTAACCCCACTTTATGGGGTC
>APFE031557910.1:43525-63065 GCA_000404065.3 Pinus taeda
TGGGTTGTGTTATATTCTTTCCACATAGTTAACAGGGTGTTTGAGGGGTACCCGTAACCCCACTTTATGGGGTCCGGGTGAGCGCCCTGGAAAATTTTGGTTTTGGACCCTATGTTAGGTTGGGCGGACCCACCTATGGTTTTGTGCATGATTTTCGCACATGTTTTTTGGACGCGATGGTTTTCGGTCCATGTTTTTGGACGCGATGGTTTTCGGTCCATGGTATTGGATGCTTCGACATGTATACATATGTATTGTAACATTGAAAGAAACATAATGAAAAATCAAGCTTCTAGTCCCGGTTTTGGGATCCAGTGGGAAATCTCTGTGTATATGTGTTTTATGTGTTATGCTCTCGCATTTTTATTTTTCCTATGAGTTAGAATCCTTATGCAGGTAATTTCTGTACAGGGTTAAAACCTACAAAGTCTCCACATTTTTAGGAGAAAAGCACGAGTAGCGCAGGTAACTAGGATTCAAGGGGCTTCAAGAAGGTCAAAACCCCTTAGTTTTTTTATTGTTTTAAGCTCTGCCCATGGTTTGCAGAACATGGTATTGTAATAGGGAAAAGTATATAAAGGGGTGTCTTAGAAAGTCTAAGGGGGCAAGAAAGTTAGATTGGATATGTTTTGAGTCTGAAAAGGTACAATATTTCTGTATTTCAGGTGAAGGGGAAGGCTCCTGCAGCTGTGTGCGCGGAGACCTTGGCAAGTCTGCAAATGAGTGCGCATGCCGCTACAGCTATGTGTGCAGGATCTGAAAAGCTTGTATATTGAAGATCTGAAATAATAAAGAGTATTTGAAGTAATTTTGTGTCCAATTTATATATTTATGTGTTTTATGTGTTTATGCTCAATTGAATGTCATTTATATGTATTTTTTTCTTAATTGCTCCCCGAAGACCTGAATCTATTGTTATACATTATTTTATGCATGACTAGATGCTTACCTGAAGTTCATAACTCTGTTTAACTGAAAATCGCTTTAAGTTTTGGGATTCCAGGGATAAGGGTTCGTAAAAGTCAGATCAAGATCGAAACTAAAGAAACACCTTAACCCCACATCACATAGCCTTCTAAATACAGAAACCTAGTTCTACAATCCCCCAATATTGCATCGGGTTAGACTACAACCTGCGCTAAGCAGCTTGTTTCTGAAAGGGTCATAGTGTAGGGTTGTGTTAATTAGCGCAGCTAACTCTAGACTTTGGTCCAAGCCCCTTCAAGCCAACAAATGGTTATGTTTTCGAGACCAAGATCGATCTGAGGGATGTCTGATGTGGCATAAGTGGATACCAACTAAGAAGGAAATCAAGAAGTGGATAGATCGAAAGTTGCACGAATTTGCATCTCAGGAGAATCAGATTCCCTGCTTATCTAAAGAAATGTGGTTACAGGGGTATCCCTACACATAAGTACATGAATTTTTCTTTTCAATTTTCCCTTGTGAATTACATAAGTGGCTGTCCAAATTAGTGGATACCGAACCTACGTGGAAGCACGATGATCCTATTGTGTGGACTCTAGAATTAGTCCAACAACTTGAAGGATCTGATTATGAGGTTGCAAGGGCAGTTGATTACTGGATTGATAGTATCTTGGGTGGTTTCATGACTGACTTTGCAATAGATACATTTGTGTCTTATGCTGAATAGGAATATCGATTCTTCAAATATTCGAGAGGTAAGTACCTGAAATCGCTAAAAACCTGGGTTAAAATAATTTTGTGTGAAAAAGGGATTATGCGTTTACCTTAATGTTTAAGAGGGGTAAGACTAGATATACATGAAGTGGAAAGCTATTCAGAGTATATCTAGACAAATTCATCGAAAGTAAATACAGTCCCTTATTGGGAGAGTCTGAAAGTAAGGAAGAAAGAAGTATCCTTAGTACGCCCAGGGGTGCGATGCAATCAATAGATCAGGGTACTTCTAGGATTCCACATCCATCCACTCCACCTCTACCTTCACCTTCGCCTCATACACGTATACCTCCGCCTCCACATCCACATCCACCTCCATATTTGTTGTTCAGTATGGTGAATACAGTAAAAGTTCTTGTATTCAGGGGTCAGGGATCAGAGGATCCTGATCAGTTTTGGTTTGTTGCAGATGTTGTGTGGAAATCGTAGTAGGTCAACGACGATGATATGAAGAAAGTGAAATTTGTTAGAGTGTTGCAAGACAAAGCTCTTACCTAGTACATTAGATATAGGAAGCCAAAGTTGCAAGCTCAGTGTGTGACTGAAATCAAGGAGATCAAGAAGAGGGTTAATGAGTCTACATGGGATATGGATCAATGACTGAAGTTCTTACTGAGCCAGGCTAATCTTTAGATTTCAAATGAACAACATAGGGACTAGTACACAGCTTCACTATTACCTCACTTAAGATTTTCGTTATCTCAGCAAAATATTGGGTCTCAGGCCGAAGCGTTGGAAATCGCGATGAAGCGAGAAGTTTCACCAATCCAAGGCATGAATATAGGAGTTCAACAGATCTAGTTGTAGTTAGCAAGCCTGCATATGGAGTTGTAGGATCTGAAGAAGGGAAATGAGGTTAAATCAAAAGCGCACTTTGAAGTTTGATGCACGAAGTACAAGGTTGAATGTCATCGTAAATATCAATGCCCCGTGTTATGGGATTATATAGATACAGGAGGTCCCAACCTACTGAAGACAAAATCTTCCATTGGATCAAGCAATGGCACAAGTACCTGATGTAGCATCTACCAAGTATCGGGACAACATTAGATAGATAATTGTTCTCTATTACATAAGTTTATACAGTCTCCAAAGAAACTCTTTTGTAAATCTGTTGGTCATGATGAAAGGAATTTTTGAAGCTATGAACTAATGATGGAAAGGACTCCATTATATAGAATGTAGGTTGAAAACCGTGTGCAGAACGATCAAGGCTCACCTATAGCTCGTGAAATATTCCAAGGATAGGGAAAAGGATGAGGAGGAGGAGTTGGAAGAGGTCGGGATCAGATCATTTGCTACAACTGTCAAGAGCCGGTACACTTTGTGCGTGATTGTCAAAATCCAACTCACTCTTCTTGTCAATACTGTCGTCAATTTGATCATGTTATAGAAGATTCCCAGTATTAATGGAAAAGATGCAGGAGAAGAAGAACCAATAGCCAATGCAGAATATTCAGATGATGAGATTCAAGCCATGTGAAGATGATCCAAATATCAACATAGTCATGTAAAGTGATATAGACACTAGTGAAGACAAGGTCAATGAAAAACAACCAAAATCAGATCTATGGTTTTGAAAAGTCGGTGAGAAAAATGCTAGGTTTGATTTACATAGAGAAAAATAGACGTTCATGGAGGCAAGAAAGAGTTTTATGGATCCAGGTGTTTCTACATCTAAGAATTAGATGCCACCAATCCCACGGAAGGAGAAACCTGAAGAAGTTACTGCGACACAAGATTTAGATCCCACAGTGTTAAAATAGTTTTTGCAGAGCTGCATGAACTTATTACGGGATCAGAAGGTAGTAGAAGGACTGCAAGAGATGATAGATAACTGTGCTAGCAAGGATAAGCCATTACCATAATAGCACATAGTCAATAAGGTGAACTAAAGCAAGAAGAGAACTAATAGGGAGATGTGGTTGACTACGCAATTTGGTGATATCGAAATGGATTAGGTAATCCTAGATTTGGGCTTTGATGCTAATATATTGCCAAAGAAAACTTGAGAATGTATGGGGAAGCCTAAGTTACATTGGTCACCAATTCAGCTGTATATGGAGAACCAGTGAAAGATAATTCTGATGGGTTGCTTGCGTGGGGTAGCTGTAGATATTGAAGGTGCAAGAGCAGGGGAAAATTTTGAAGTTATACAGATAGTAGATGATAGTAATCCATACTGAGAATTTCTCGGTATTAATTGGGCCTTTGACATTAATGCAATCATTATTTTAAAGAATCGGAGCATGGTATTTGAAAAGAATGATATTCGAGTGATTGTTCCATTAGATCCTGCAGAAGGTGCCCGATACATAGAACCAAACCAAAATTATTATGAAGATGAAGTCATTGAGCACATATATAGTTAATTGCACGAAATGAAGATTGGATCAATCATATTGTGGATGGAAGGATCAGTTGGGAGAAGGAAATTTCTTGTCAATCAGATTCAGATGAAGAGTTAGAAAATTGTCAGAATTGGTTGCATGAGGTCTCTACATTGTGATGTAATCGATGTACAAAGTCGCTACACTGTATATCTACTGAGGTACGTAATTTACCCTATTATGGTGGATTAGATGATGTAAATATGTTTCTTGACCATTTTGAAAGGGGCGTACTAGAGGAACATCGGTTCCAAGCCTTAGATCTAGTGTTGAGAGCTAAACCTGCAAGATGGTGGGGTATGCACAAGGATAATTTTTTCGACTGGAATGAATATCATAGAATGATGCGATTAATATTTGGTTACGTGAACACCTGACTCATTGAAAAGTACACAGGAAAGGATGATCCGTGCGAACATCTGGATCAATGGACTAAGGCATGGGGTGAGGTCCCTCAACCAGAGAGGGTGCACATATTTATTCATGCCTTTAATGTTATCCCAACGAACTGGTATTTAGAAAGGGAGCTGCGACACGGGACTGTTGATTGAGATGAAATGAAGGAAATTTCCTTACTGACATTCAGTTTCTAATATGGATTCGAATGCATTGATGAAGCGCTTCAAGAGATTAAAGTAGCAATCTTATGAACACCCATGGAGCCTATCACATGGGTACAGCCTGATTGGAGTACGTAGCTACAACATGATTTAGAATGTTACAATGTTACTACAGAAGAAGGTGATGAGGATCCGTGAAATTTTAATATCCTTGAGTCAGAGGGACTGCGTGAAGTTGGTGGACCTGATGCGGAGATCCCTGATATCTTGCAACTTGTGTGCACAAAACTAGAAACATTGGCTCAGAAGTAGAACCAAAATTCATGAACATTGGTGACTATTGGGATGAATACATAGTGGATAAGGTCGTTGAATTATTACATGAATTCCAGGATTTATTTCCAACTAAGTTCTCTGACTTGAAAGGGATAGTAGGAGATTTGGGTATGATGAAGATCAATCTAAAACCAGATGTGAAGCCAGTCAAGCAGTGCACGTATCAGTTGAATCCCAAATACAAGGAAAATGTAAGAGAGGAACTCGGTAAGATGCTTGCAGCAAGAATAATTGAGCTTGTAGAAGAGTCATAATGGGTTAGTCCTATGGTGGTCCAGGAGAAGAAAACAAAGGGTGATAATAGGATCTGCGTAGATCCATGGAAGTTAAAAGATGCATGTGTCCATGATCCATTCCCTACGTCATTTACAGATGAAGTTCTTGAAAATGTTAGCGGACACGAAGCTTATCCATTTATAGATGGATTTTCGAGATATCACCAGATTAAGGTTGCAACGAAGGATAGAAGCAAGACTACCTTCACTACAGAATGGGGGTCATTCCAATATATAGTCATGCCTTTCAGACTAAAACATTCTCATGTGATATTTTCAAGGGTGGTAGTCGCAGTGTTCAAGGAATTCATTCATAAATTTTTGGAAGTCTACTTCGATGATTGGACAATATTTGGGCTGGTCAAGAAACATGTCTCTAGTCTATGCCTAATGTTAGATAAATGTAGAAAGTATCAGATCTCCTTGAACTTGAAGAAATGAATTTTTTGTGTACCTTATGGAACAGTTTTAGGCCATGTTGTCTGTAAGCAGGGATTGATGGTAGCCCCTGCTAAGATTGTCATAATTATCAATTTGGAGCCCCCTCGGAACGTAAAGCAACTACATGTGACATTGGGTCATACTGGGTACTACAACAAGTTTATTAAGGTGTATGTGTAGATCATTGTGCCCATGGAGAAGTTGAAGAAGGATGCTACATTTTGATGGGACGATGACTGTTAGAAGAGCTTGGATACTCTAAAGGAAAATATGGTTACAGTGCAAATCCTAGTATTCCTGAATCGGAAGAAGGAATTTCATGTGCATGTGGATGCGTCTTGTATAGCATTGGGAGTCATCTTAACTCAACCAGGGGCAAGATATATTGATCACTAGATTGCCTTTTCTAGTTGAAAAATATCTAAGGCAGAGAAGAACTATTTAACCACAAAGCAAGAAGCATTGGCCATGGTTTATGCACTATATAAATTCAACCATTATTTGCTAGGTGTGCACTTTAAAATGTACACAGACCATTCTACTTTGAAATACTTGGTCAATAAGCTTGTGTTGGGGGGGTAATCTGTAGATGGTTGCTCCTTTTCCAGGAGTATTATTTTGAAGTGATAGTTAAGCTCAGGAGATTGAATGTTGGAATGGATCACCTCTCTCCAATTGAGAATGGCGAAGAGCCCACTAATATTGATGAAGGGTTGCCTAATGCACAGCTCTTTCCTGTCAGAGTTGCGGATGGGCATTTTGCAGACATTATTTAGTTTTTATCTACTGGTGTAGCTCTTGAAGGTTATACGACACAGAAAAAGGAGGAATTAGTTGTCTGTGCTACAGATTTTTCCGTGATTGAAAGAAAACTATATAATATGGGGTCGGATGAAGTTCTATGTTGATATGTGCCTGAATATGAAAGACACAGTATTCTAGCTGAAGCACATGGTGGTGTCGCAAGAGGACACTATGTAGGCAAGGAAACTACGTAGAAGATCCTACATGCAAGATTATGGTGGCCTATGGTACATAAAGATTCTAATGAATACTGCAATGCATGTGATGAGTGTCAAACGACCAGGAGTCCATTGTGAAGGGATGAATTGCCATTAAATTAACAAGTCACACTACAAGAATTTGATAAATGGTCCATTGATTTCGTTGGACCTATTCAACCACTAGGGAAGAAGACGGGAGCACGTTATATTATCACTACAACGGAGTACTTAATCCAATCGGATGAGGCACATCCTTGTGAAGGATTGCAGTGCAAACACTACTATGAAGTTTATATTCTAATTTATCTTGTCCAGGTTTGGATGCCCAAAGATTCTGATGAGTGACCGAGGTTCACAGTTCTTGAATGAGACAATTGCAGCCTTAACATAAGAATTCTAGATGTACCATCAGAAGAGTACGTCGTATCATCCCCATGCGAATGGAACTATCGAATCTTTCGACAAGATCTTAGATAATTCCCTAACAAAGGTCTGCAATGTTAATAAGAATGATTGGGATGCGTGCATACCAACGGTTCTATGGGAATATAGGACAACCTGTAATAAGTTGACTGGGAAAACACCATTTCGAGTACTTTATGGACAAGAAGCAGTGATGTCGATGGAGTATATAGTTCCTAGCCTCAAGATCATAGCAGTAACTGAGATGGAAGATCGCGACATAATGGAAGAATGCCTAGTACAACTACTTGTGTTAGAGGAATACCTCTCTTTTGTTGGCTTTCATCAATAGGTGCAGAAAGCTAGAGAAAAGGCATGGCATGATCGTCACCTTAAGTAGCGCACTTTCAAGAATGGAGATTTGGTCTTGATGTATGATAGCAAGTTTACCAAATTTCTGGGGAAATTTCAAGTGCAATGGCTAGGACCGTATGTGGTTAAGGATATTTCAGATGGTGGCGTAGTTCAGCTCGTGAAGTTGAATGGGGAAGTGTTTCCTGGCAGGGTTAATGGGATAAAGTTGCAAGTTTACAGGGATGATCTCACCCCTACACAATGACTACATGACAACGGGAAAGTCTTAGTGCTTCTAGCGGTTGAAAGAGAGTGCGAGACTATAAACCACTCTGCCGAGGAAAAATTCTATTGAAAGAGGGTTGCAAAATTTTTAGGAAGATGGCGACGAGATAGTTTTACCATAAGGGGGGATACTGCGCAAATTTCCCAGAAAGTGAACATTGGAACAAGTACAATAGATTTGGTAGTGATGTTGCCATAAAAAAGAGCGAGGGAAATGAATTTAAGGGGCATATCTATGAAAATATGCCACCAAAAATGCATTAATGAGGGAGGTCTGGAGGGATTTAAGTGATTTGAATTTGAAAAAGGCTATAAATATGGCACCCTGCTCCACATTCAGACACTTTTCTTTCTGAAAGATTATTTTGAGCTTTTGTGCCTAAGTGTGAGTTGCGAGAATTGTTGGATGTCTGAGTGGAATTGGGAGGGATTAAAAACGAAATTATTTCATAGAGGCCTTGGATATATCATGACTGCTACACATCCTACCCATACTACAGCACCGAGATCCCCTAGATGGCAGCCTGCTTCCTCAGAAACAAGAGATAAGAAGCAGAAAAAGCCGCAGCAGACCCCGACTCGGAAATCACTGCGGAAAGTTCCAATTGAGCAGAGACAGAAAGGTAAAATGGATAAGAACAAGCAGCCAATGGAACCGTGGGACTTGGATGTGGAGGAGTTGGCCGGTGGCCTTGAAGACATCAACGCTGAAGAAGTAGAACCTGTTTCCAGGTTGCCTCCATATATGCCACCACTGAAGCCAACATCCAAGGTTACAAAGGATCCAGATGTTGTTAAATATAAGGTTTTCACTCCAATCTTACCTGAATACGTACCTATGGAGAGTGAATTGTTGGCCAGGGTACCATCCCTAAAGATGGAATATTGGGATTTAAATGATCGCAGTAAATATCCAAAGTTTAAGCCCAGTCAGTACCTAAAATCCATCTATTATGAAGCAGGTGTCACACGAGTTGAACCCACAAAGTGGCTTACTATAATTGAGCGCGCGAGATTGTTAAGCATGTTGTATGTTCTGCATTTCAGGCGTAGTATCATCAACACTATTTGTGTGTGACAGTTGTTGGTGTTGGTCCATGATGGGTGCCTATGTCAGGGAGATACCATCCCTATTGATGAGATGCTGATCAAATGAATTATTGTGCTTCCCTGTCAAGGGGAAAATCTGGATGATGCTTTTGTAGGCAAGTCACAATAGAATAAACTAGTAGATAAAATCAAGAGTGACTTTGTATTGTTCAAGAATTCTCGTGGCTGCATTGTTAGCTCTATCAACGATGATTTTGTGTGGTTTTCACATCTATTTTGGCCGGTAAGATTATGTGAAAGTATCATGCAGATGAAGTGCCAGGCCTTGATATTTCCTTGGTTGTCCAGTGTAGCTAGGGGATCCAGTTAAACTAGGCAAGGTACCTGTGTCAAGAATTCTTGGATGACTATCGCGAAGCATAGGAGGAAGGAAAGTCCTTCCATTATGCATGGCTATTGCTTCTTGCGTTAATCACGTAGAGAGCACTGGAGGAATCGCAGTTCCCTGCGATGGACCCAGATATATGTGAAGATGCTCGATATGCCTCATTGTGGGCATCCAAATACCCTACAAGAGCAATGAAGAATAAGATGTTTTGCGTTCTATTTGAAATGGAGCTGCACATGGTGATTAATCAATGACTGCGGTTATCACCTGCCCTACTTTCTCAATATGGCGATGTTGCGAAGTTCAAGGCCAATTTTCACAATGTATATATTTGTGCCAAGAAGGATTTGATGGAATATTGGCATGCACTGCCATATCTGGTAGTAGAAGAACATATTTTGGCTATCATTTGTAAGTGGTCGAGCGATTGGCACATCTCAGCCGAGACAATGACAGTATCAGGTACAATAAATATCGCTGCAAAAACATAGTTGAGAAGAAAGATCCCAAGAAGGTCACAATTGACCTGGAGGAACCCACTGTGCTGGAGATAGAGCGCATAGTCAGCACCTGAACTGTGAGGAGGAAGAGGGTGGTGAAGACCCTTTTTTGAGCATGGAGGACTTCAATCTTCGTTCATTATCAAGAAGTGGTAGAAGTGGAGTGCTAACGGTGTGCAGAGGAAACAAAAATCCGACAAGTCCACCAACATAGAGCCACTAGCCCTTACAGAGGAGATCTTGATGAAATTGGGGATATTGTCTAATCTGCGATGGAAGATATTTGTGTGCACATCAAAGAAAAATACCAATATGTCTTGACAAAGGTCCAACAGGGCCTTAAGGAATTGCAGGTACAGACCATCATTCTACAAGTGAGCATGGTTCAAGCGAGCATGGGTTAATCGAGTGTGAATGCCTCAACAACAAAACTTACCACACACCTTCACGTAGTGCAGTTGCTGGAGGGGTAATTTCATGTTGACACTTCAGAGGACAGGGCATGCCTAATTCATATGAAGAACTTGAGCCTTAACTTTGCGACGCTCCCCATTCAGTCATTGCATGAGCTACATCAAGGAGTATCAGATCAACTCAGGCTCTATGAAATATGGGCATTACTGGTTATTAGTGAAGTCAACACTAACATCTAGCAAATGTTCAAGGAAAAGGTGCAAGCTCTCAAGGAATGAGAAGAGGTCGTTGTGCACAGTCAGCAGCTAGAGGCAGAAATAATGAAGCTATCCAGTGAGCTTCCATAGCTCTAGATTCGAGCAGAGGCAGCTTCAGCTGATAAATACAGAAGCTGGCCGCCACGGTCAAAGAATCTACGGCTAAGGTGGGAAAGGTGCGTTTTAGAAGCAACTACAAATATCTGAGCTTCAGATGAAGCTACAACATACCACCCCTCCAAAATTTTGAGAGCAGCGTGAGGCTGCTATCAAAGATTATATGGAAATTATTGCCGCTGTAGTTAACGACTGCAACCAAATTTTTAAAATTACCATCGAAATGTGGGCCTCACTGTAAGAGGACCCACATCTGCAGAAACTTGAAGCTAACATCCATGAAAAGAAACACAGTTTGATGAGATCAGGGTAACAACGTAGACCTTATCACATGTGTAGAGATTCACCAAACTCCAAGAAGGGAAATTCATACAGACATCAATTGATAAGCTGCGTCGGAAGGCCTTTATCATTTTAGCAAGGACGTAGCCATGGGCCGACAAAGCAAGCCAACTATCGTAAGACATCCAAAGAAATTTAAAAGCCCTTCAGAAGACATAGAGGACGATGAGGCTCGGCAAGACGTTGGGCAGAGTACAACAGAACTTCAAGCCTTGAAGTCTAAATTCAACAACCTCAAAGCACGCATTGAGGATATACCAAAAGAGTGACTCGGGGATGATTCACATCTTTGTGTTGGGGTCCTATTGGGATGAGGTCCTCGAGGTCAAGTTTTGATAAGATATTGTAAAGTATCTACATTTTGAGGAGCAGAGCGCGAGTAGCGTAGGTTACTAGGACTCAAGGGGCTTTAGGAAGGTAAAATCCCCTTAGTTTTTGTATTGTTTTAAGCTCCACCCATGGTTTGTGGACCTTGGTATTGTAATAGGGAAAAGTATATAAAGGGTTGTCTTAGCAAGTATAAGGGGAGAAGAAAGTCATATTGGATATGTCTTGACTCTGTAAAGGTATGATCTTTCTATATTTTGGACAAAGGAGAAAGCTCTTGTAGTTGCACGCGGAGAAATTGGTAAGTCTGCAGCTAAGTGCATCGGCCCCTGCGACTATGTACGTAGGATCTGGAAAGCCTATATATTGAAGATATGAAATAATAAAGAGTATTTGAAGAAATTTTACGTCCAATTTATATACTTATGTGTTTTATGTATTTATGCTCAATTGAATGCCATTTATCTGTATTTTTGTCTTAATTTCTCTACGAAAACCTGGATCTATTGTTATACGTTATTTTATGCATGACTAGACGCTTAAGTGAAGTTCATAACTATGTTTAACTGAAAATCGCTTTAAGTTTTGGTATTCTAGGGATAAGGATTCGCGAAGGTCAGATTAAGCCTAAAACTAAAGAAACGTGTTAACCCCACATTACATAGCCTTCTAGATGCGGAAACTTGGTTCTATCAGCCCCCAATACTGCCTCAGGTGAGACTCCAGCTTTCATTAAGCGGGTTGTTGCCGAAAGGACCATTAGTGTAGGTTTTTGTTAGTTAGTGCAACTAACTCTGAACTTGAGTCCAAGCCACCTCAAGCCAACACCTCCTCTAAATTCAAAAAAAATTATACTTTATCCAACCATTTTGATTTATAGATGATTTGATAGGACCATCACCAAAAAATATTTTTGAAAATTTGTAATAAGCATGTAATTGTTTTATTTTTCAAAGTTAAGAAAATTTCCTTTGAAATTAAAATAAAGCATTGTGATAGTTACCCTTTGAAAGAAAACCCATTAAAAAATGAAGGGTATAGTGAAGAAGGATATGAATGGGGATGTGTGAAAAGAACTTGGGAATATTGAAGTGTGTGGCTTGCTTGAAAATTGGAGGACAAAGCAGTCAAGGAGCTTTTCCATGGAGAAAAGGTATTTTTAAGCCATGGATATCCACAACCTTTTTAGTGAACAACAATGCATGATAGTTTTTATCATGCGTAGCTCACTCTTTATAAGAAATTTCCTAAGAAAAATAAACATTTGTTTATTTGAATTTAACATCCTTGATCTTATGAAAATTGTTAATAATTCTATAATTACCTAGATCAAATCATAACATACTAAAAATGCTCAAATACAATTTTATACTTTGAATTTGACAAAGCTTTCTTGTTTTTTCCATCACCTCCAACTCTAAAGTCAACCACTTTTATACTTTCTCCAACTATTTTGACCTATAGATTATTTTAATAACACCATGACCAAAAAATATTTTTTAAAATTTGTAATAAGCATGTAATTGTTTTCTTTTTCAAAGTTGCAAAAAATTTCTTGGAAATTAAAATAAAACATTGTGATAGTTAGCCTTTCAAAGAAAACCCATTAAAAAATGAAGGTTATAGTGAAGAAGGATATGACTAGGGATATGTAAAGAGAACTTGGGAAGTTTGAAGAGTGTAGCCTACTTTAAAATTGGAGGCGAAAGGAGTCAAAGAGCTTGTCCATGGAGCAAAGGCATCTCTAAGCCATGGCTATCTACAACCTTTTTAGTGAACAACAATTCATGAGATTTTTGAGCATGCATAACTCACCCTTTATAAGAAATTTCCTAAGAAAAATAAACATTTGTTGACTAATTGCATTTAATTAGTGAATTTTATTTCTTAAAAGTTATGTTTTGGTAGTAGATGCAAACTTCAGTAGCTCATTCTAACTCACCATAGTGCTGAAATCCTTTTATTGGTTGTTTTACTGTTTGTAGGTGATTTTGTCAATCACCTACAACAATTTTTGTGTGTGTAAAACATAGTCATAATATCATTGTAGAGGTTGATTCCTCTCCCAAGATGGATTTATTTTACAATATATTTCCTCTATTCAAATTTTATTTCTTTTCTTTGTCATTAATGGTAATGGATGAGTGAAACATGTTTTCCAAACTACAATATTATAGGAATACATAATCTCTATTTTGAACAAGGAAAAATATTCCTATGTAACAATGTTTTATAATCGAATTGGGAAAAGTGGAGACATCATTTTTCTTATTCCACAATTGGTATTCATGTTGATGAAATAAAAAATTGCCTAGGCCTACTATTTATGGATCAATATCAAAGCACAACGAGGTGACATCATCCATCTATTGGTTTTTCTAGTTGCAATAGTAATACTAGCCTGAGGAATCTTTTTTTATATTGAAAAGTAATCCTAGCATGAACTATATGGAAACATTTAAATTTATTACATGTTATTAGTTGGTTGTAGGAGAATTGTATTAGTAAATTCCCATGGAGGGGGTAGCTTTCAATGTTCATGAGAAATGACGCTTAGACATGTGAGGTTAAAATTGGACTTCCTTTATTTCCTTTAGATAGTGCACATAGTTTTGCCATTGATGGCAACACTTCTGGATATTTATGCTTATTGATTCCAATCAACCTAACCTAGGTATGAATCAAAAACTTCTCTTGACATAGTGCTAAGATATCCTCTTCTCTGAATATGAAGGTTCCTCTCTTCTTTCTTTCCTTGCTCCTATCAATATCTACAATGTCTCCTTCAATATTCAAAATCTCCTCTTCAATATTCATGTTCTCAATGTCAATGTCTATTATCTCTCCCACTTTGAGATTAGTGGAAAAGGGTCATGAACGTCTATCAAGACCACCATACTCATGGGTGAACTTGATCCTATATGATCCTATGCACTTGTAAAAGAAATTGTCTTCTTGCTACTTGTTAGCACCTAAATCTACCTTAGGCTGAAGGAAGGCAAAATTCAGGGTAACCACAAACCACGCTCAGTCTGGTAGCTAGCCCTACTAGAACAGGAGAGGGCTCTCTCCGAGTCATGCTCAGTAGAAAAATAAATGATATGGTATGAGGTGAGTTACAGTGAATATTTGATTTTAGGCTAGTAAATAAATATGGATACAAGGAACAAATTAAAATGAATGACTGGGTTTCTGGGATGGTATGGGACCAATGGACAGTAATGAGCATAGAATTTAATACAAAGGCACAGATTACTTCGTGAGGCAAGACAGGCGGAAAGTTTAGCAATTTAGTTTGAAATAATGCGGAATGGAGAGATTTCTTAGGGGGGTGAAAAGGGCATAAGTACATGAATCCTTTTCAACAGAAGAAAAACACACAGCGTGAAACTTTCCCACAGGTAGAGAAATAAAAATGAATTGTACCTTATCTTACTCAGAAAATTTCACTAAAAATGAATATGAATGAACTATGAAACATAACAAAATACATATGAAACATAAGGAAAAACATATTTGCTACACTCACAACCACATGAATCTCATGAAACAGAGGCGCTGCCTTTCATTAATCCTCTGTCAAAATATACAATGAAGAAACAGAGTTTCTTTCCCACAGTCACCCAGAAATTACAAGCCAACCAACCCTTTTCAAATGGTTTGCATACAATAAATAGACTATGCCATGAGGAAATAGACGACCAAGAGTTATGGATTTTCTCAAATCATTACAAAATGGAGATGGAAAGCCAACCATTAGCTACAGGTGCACCGTTACAAAAATGACAAATGGCCTGGGTGACTGTTTGCCTTCCTTGCCACTTGGATAGAAGACAAACTCTTTAAAATTTGCCTTATTTTCCAAAAAAAGTGAAGTGTAGATGAGCGGGCCCACTTGGAGAAAGTCGCGAATCGAAATTTCGTGAAACGGAGGTGAATTTGGCCCTTTTCTCTATATGCACTGCGCCACTTTGGAGGCTGTTTTGAGGTACCTGCAACAGTCCAAAATGTGCCCAAGTGTGCTTGTTAGAAAGCCTGGCATGTCTACTTTTCAACCCAAGTGGAATTTCTGAATTTGGTGCTCATTTTCCCCTCGAAATCTTCATTCTCCCAAGACTGCTTCCTGTGTGTCAAAATAGGGGCAGAGAGGTCATTTTTTGGGTGTTTTTGACCTCCTGGAGACTCAAATCATGCCCAAATTTCTTGTCCATGCACCAACAGTCGTGATTTTGCATGTTAAATCTAAAAATGCAAACCATTTGCAATTTGGAGCTCCCAATCCTAAGCGCCACGCCAGTGGCGCGCCGCACAGGGAGAAAAAACCTGTGTTGTGACCAAAATTTTGCCATGTGACCAAAAATGCCCCAAATTTCTTGAAATTTGGGTTGTATTTTCTCCATAAATTACCATGCTAGGATAAATAGGTTTTGGCCAACATCTAAAGACGATCATGCTCCCTTTGCCTCTTTTGCTTCTTTATTGCCTTCTTTAGTTTTGCCTTTAAATTCCTTATTTGTGCCTTGCAAACATGATTGCGTGCCCAGTAATGGTTTTTCATGTGCCTGAGCCTATACTTGTCCTTGTTTGCTTTCGCCAACAACTCCTCTAATTGGATGTTGATCCTCTCAAGCCAATTATCTCGATCAGCCTCTATCTCCTGCTGAATGGGTGTCCTCTCATTTAGGCTTCGTTGGGCAGCCTGCTGGTCATCACGGATGTTTTGCCACCTCTATGAGGCCTCCTGGGTGCATGTACCTCTGTTGGCGAATCACTGTGTGTCTCTTCTTCATGATCATATGATGGATCAGATGTCATGTCTGCTGTATATGGACTGTGCTTAGACTGCCCTTTGATGATGGTATGTAACTAGGTGTTGTTGTGATATCTGCCACCAAGGGGAACAATGAAAAAGGGAGTGTTAGGAAGGGGAATAATATGATGGGATAGGGATTATGGGAGAAATTTTGTTCAGGGTTATGTAGGAGGGTTTGGGGATCTTTATAAGGTAGTGTTTTGGGGTGTTATGTTGATAAATAAGAGGAGGGGATAGGGAACAGGGGTTTGGTAATATTTTAGGGTAGGGAAAATGGGGGAAAATGGGATAGGGGGGAAGGGAACAATGGGAAGAAGGGGAAAAATGAGATGTGAAAGAGGAGCCTTGGCATCAATACCACAAGTTTGCAACCCTAGCAACAATGGCTTTGATATTTTCTAGTGGTTGGTTTTATGAATTTTTGTTGCAAGTATAAATAGCCATGAAACACCATAACCTTCACAAACATACATGAGCCATCAAGATTTAGAGCCTACCTATCGATTTGAGGGGTTTCAAAGGTGACTTGATGCAATTTGGCACAAATTCGGGCCTTGGTGGGTGTGCGCCGCGTAGCAAACCCAGTGCGCCACGCTCTGTATATGGGTCGCGCCCTTGTATTTTTACCACTGCGGGGTCGCGCTCTGTGCACCACGCTCTCTATGTGCACTGTGCTCCTCTGTGTGTATGTCGCACTCCTGAAAATGACTCCAACCTCTCCTAAGACGCGTGCTTTGCTCTCCCAATGATCTGAATTTGAAACTACTTGAAAAGGGATTGCAAGGTATTCAATTCAGAAGTAAACTGTTTAAAAGATGCCCATGTCTTGGAGTAAAGAAACAAATGAAATTTTCAGTTGTTCATGATCCATTCAAGCATAGAAAAATTATTTCCTTTTACTTTTTAACACATTAAAATGGATTTTTTCTACAAAATAAATCAACCACAGATGCAAAAGAAGTTGATGAAGCAGTTCACCCCTCCTGAGCTACGTCTGCTGGGTCCAAGGCTCCCAAATGGGCCTGTCCTCGCTTTAATTAAATGCTAAAAATGAAATTACAGCTGAATAGAAGTCTCTACAGGTGAAATAGACTGTAAAATTGGATTTAAAACACTTGAATCCTTCAGGATTGACTGTTGGTTCACCTCCAATGGATACCTGCAACCTGGTACAGTTCTCACAATACTGGGCCCTAGTGGCTCCTAGAACTTCCACGGCTCCAAAACCTATGCCAATGACCTCTGATGGCTGAAAGACCTATGCCAATGGCTTCATAACGTCAAAAATACCCAAAATCCAAAATAAAATTCATCCAAAACCGCCTTTCCTAGCCAAAGTTATGGCCATTTAATGATTCCCTCCAGTTTAGCCTAAAAGAACTCCAGTTAACTGTAGTTGGGGCCAGTTAGCCCCGCCAATTATGGTGGGACCACCCAAATTTGGCGGTCCACCAAGAATCCCGCCAACCTAACTGCAGTTAATTAATGGCTAACTCCGACGGTTTAGGGATAAGCTCTCGGTTCCAGGGCGGAGGACATATGGAGGCGGGGCTGGCCCTTAGGGGCTGGCCCCTTTCGTTCCCGCCTGTAGGCAATTTAAAACTTTAAAAATACATGCTACCGCCAATATAGTAAACAACACCTCCATAGCCTAACGGTAAGGCAGAGAGCTATTAAACGGCAGGTCGGGGGTTGAATTCACAACCCCACCGAAAATTTTGAAATGCGCCCAATACCTGTTGCTGACGTCATCCTGGGCCACGTGGCAGCCTCCAAGCTTGCCACATGGCAGCTTCTGATTGGCCTACCCAAAGGAATATTCCTTTTTTAATTTTTTTTTGAAAATTAAAAAATTAAGGGTTATTGGGCGATTTTGTTTTTGACATAACTTTCACATACCGCGACCTTTTTTCAAACCATTTGCGGCACCGGAATCAGGAGGACGAGCTCTATCTGGTCGTTTAGGCTTGAGCCAATTCTGAGAACTTTCATTTTTGAGCATTTTTCGACACTTGGGACATTATCCCCTGATCACGCCTTCCCATTGGGAAGCTTTTGGACCCCAAAAGCCTTCAACTACCTGTTAAAGAGGTGAGGGTACAGCACCCTCACTCTGTCCACCTCCATCCACTTTGCCTTGTTCGGTTTGCTGTCTTTGAAACCAACCCAAACATAATCTACATTGCCCCTCCTTGAAGTGCATGTCCTTATGTCAAGGATTGTATCTTCTTTCAGCTCATCTAAAAATTCTGGCGAGAAATATTCTATAGATGGCAGCTGAACAACGCTTTCATGATCAGCAATCAAAGGAGGTTCATACAAACGTAATTTCTCCACATTAACAACAAAATACATTTGCATGTAGGAAGGCAAATCTAATTGAAAAGCATTATTTCCAACCTTCTTGAGGATTTTGAATGGATCATAATGAATAGGCTTCAGCTTGTTACCTTCTCCTTGCATCCTTCCCTTACTAATGTACAGCCATACCTCATCCCCTTCTTGAAACTTGTGATTGACTCTATGCTTGTCGTGTCTTTCCTTGTACTTGCCTTGACTCTTCTCAAGCTGTTATTGAATTTGCTGATGTATTTGCTGAATTCTTTCAATGAATGAATGAGCTTTGTCAATATCACTATGTCCCTCGATGGCAACATCTTTCTCAAGAATGAAATCAAGAGGTGATTTGGGCAAGTAACCAAAACAAGCTTCAAACGGTGAGGTGTTTGTGGAAGAGTGCTTGGCACGGTTGTAAGCATGTTGTATGTAGTGCAAATGTTCATCCCAAAGCTTGGGATGCTTGCTGCAATATCCTCTTAAGAGGTGCACAATGGTTCTGTTCACAACTTCGGTTTGTCCATCTGTTTTCGGATGGAAAGAAGTACTTTTCTTCAACTTTGTGCCCATCATCTCCCATAGGTCGGACCAAAAATTCCCCACAAATCTGGAATCCCTGTCACTAATAATGGAAGTAGGCAAACCAAAGTGAATCCATACATGATGAAAAAATAGTTCAGCAGTTTGTTCAGCAGTTATAGTTTTCTTACAAGGCATAAGTATACACATTTTGCTGAAACGATCAACTACTACATATAAATAATCATGCTGCTTTCTAGATTTTGGCAAACCTCCTACAAAATCCATAGAGATGCTCTCCCATGGTCTAGAAGGTACCGGCAAAGGAGTATACAAGCCAAGCTTCCTATTACTAGGCTTTCTTGTAGCACATAATGAACAACCTCTTATGAGCCTTGAAACAGAATCTACCATGTGAGGCCAATAGCAATACCTCTGTAGATGTGCAACTGTTTTGCTTACACCAAAATGGCCAGCAATAAGAGAAGAATGAGCTTCTCTTATGACATTTATCCTCTCCCCCTATGGTATGCACAACTTATTACCAAATGGAACTGTTGCAAGAAGCCCATCCATCTGAAGTGTCGTGACTGTTGTAACTTGCTTTGTGATTGCAAGTACTATAAGAGCTGATGGTCGGTATGTATAACAGTTTCTTTGCCCATCAAATAGTGTTTCCACTTTTTGACGCTTTGTACCAATGCATACAACTCCTTATCATAGGTAGG
>APFE031557916.1:15249-25412 GCA_000404065.3 Pinus taeda
GAGAAATTTCTTAGTGATAGCATAATTGACTAGCCACTGACATGAATGGGGTAATCAATCTGAAGAAGTGAAAGATGATTTTTGAGAATAAGTCACTACGCGTAATTATACCTCTAGACCCTGTTGAAGGATTGCGCTATACAGAGTTGGTCCGCGACTATGAAAGTGATGATGATTTGGACTGCATCTATAAGATAACAGCGCAAGACCAAGACTGGGTAAATTCCACCGCGGATGGGTGGATTACATGGGAATGCGAGAGTTCCTGCACTTCGGATTCCAACAAAGAAGTAGAACGATGGCAGAATCGGTTACACGAAGTAACTACGCTGAACTACAATATGATGACAAGGTCGTTGCACTGTGTGTCAACAAAAGTAAGAGATTTGCCTACTTGTGATGGTCTGAATGAGGTAGATACCCTCTTGGATGCATTTGAAAGGGAGGTGATGGAAAATCAATGCTTCCAAGCCTTGGACTGGGTACTGCGTGCTACGCCTGCGAGATGGTGGGGTACGCACAAAGGAAGCTTTGATGATTGGCGTGAATGTAGGAGAATGATGCGCACATGATTTGGTAAGCCTAAGGTGCAACTGACAAACAAGTATGATGGGCGGGATGATCCGCGCGCACATCTGGCCAAGTGGACGCAGGCATATGGAGAAGAGCTACAATCTATGCAGATGCACACGAACTCTGCGCTAAAATACATGGTCAATAAGCATGTTTTAGGGGGGCGAACTTGCAGATGGCTCTTAATGTTAGGAAGACATTATGCAGGAAGAGCAATCACACAGAAGCGTTCAACAAGGTATGCAATGCGCTGACCAAGGTATGTAACGCGTAGTAAAGTGATTGGGACCTACACATACCTGTAGTGTTATGGGCTTATCAGACGACATGCAAGAAGCTGACGGGACAGGCGCATTTTAGCCTTGTCTATGGGGTGGAAGTCGTAATTCTTATGGAATACATCGTGCCTAGTCTGTGCATATCAACCCTCACAATTATGATGGATCGCGGAGCCCTGGAGGAGAGACTCACCTAGCTAGAAGAGCTCGAAGAAGAATGATTTTTGGCTGGATTCCACAAGCAGGTCCAAAAGCAGCGCAAAAAGGCTTGGCACGATCGACATATTAAGCTCTACACATTCAAGGTAAATGATCTAGTGTTGTTGTATGATAGTAAGTTTGATAAATTCCCAGGGAAATTCAGAATGCATTGGTTAGGGTCGTATGTTATTAAGGAGATTACAGATGGAGGCGCGACACAGTTGTTCAAGTTAAATGGAGAGCCCTTCCCAGGAAAAGTGAATGGCAGTCATTTGAAGCCATACACAGTTGGCCCATCCACCTGACTAGCCAACGGAAGCACAATCTTAGCACTCCAGGCAGCTGAAAGGAGGCGCGGGACTATAAACTACTCTACCCGGGAGTTGTGCGATGCCAGGACTGTGCACAGTAGCGAACTGTCACAGGGTCCGCGACAACGCAAGGGTAGTTGCGCTGCCACGTGGGTCAACTGGAAAGTGACTGTTACAGTCACTATTCACAATGTGATGCTTGGTTTGAGACCAAATGGAGTAGGCGGTAGGCATTTAAGGTGAACTTTATGGGCTAAATTGTTGAAAATTTGTCGCGAATAGAGCATTAATGGACCGAATGTCAAGGGAACGCTCAAATTCAAATTCAAAAGGTGCTATAAATTATAAAGGGTTGTCCAACAAACAAAACTTGGCAATTTTAGGACTGAGTTGTTGCGTGCACAAACATTCATGAACCAAGACTTGTTTAATCTTCTGAACGCAAATTCGTTGCTTGAGCAATTACCCAAGACGTTGAGATAATTGTGGAATCGCACTATGGAAACACCCAAAGAAGCCATGGATATCAGAGCAATGACCGCTGAGGAAGCCGTGCAGGCAATTACGGAAGTGGAAGCCCCACAGAGCACCAGGATAGTCACTGAAATCCCTAAATCACCGCGCACACTGAGACCCAAGAAAGACAAGTAGGCCATGGTATCGATGTGTGTATCACCTATAAATCCACTAAGGACCAAGCCCACAATGGAAGAAAAGAGGAAGCCTATCAATTTGGAGGTCGATGAGGAAGAAGAGCTAGAAGAAATCTTGTTAAGGAGGAGGATGTAGAGATGGAGGTTGAAACCCAGGGTGCGGACCCTCTCACCAAACTGCCTACATATGTTCCTCCGCGAAAGGGTAAAGCAAAGGTGCCCAAGGATATAGATGAGAACAAGAGCTCTCTACAGACTATGTTGCTTCTTGACGACATTATTTTTGAAGGAGCGCACTCGGGACGGGTGCCCGTGCTGAAATTTGAAGATTAGGACCTCACGGACCACGATAAGTTCCCGCATATCACGATCATGAAGCTAATGTGCTAGAAGATAGATGCGTCAGATGGAATGATAGAGTTGGAGCCACGCAAATGGATGAGAGGAGTTGAGAAAGTAGGGTTGTTGGACCTACTCTGGGTGCCACATTACCACTGCGCCCCAGTGACCCTTTTTGTCATCAGGTAACTGCTCTGCTTGGTGCATGATGGGTGCTTGTGGCTGGAGGAGCCCATCCCCATCACAAACCATTTGATTCATAAGATTACCTAGCTCCCTTGCGTAGGGGAGGACCCATCAAACATCTCAAAAGGAAAGAGTGATGATTTGGCCATCGCAGAGGCCATGAAGAAGAAATTTAAACTCGAGAAGAAGAAGTAAGGGTACGCCATTTCCAGCATCAACAACCCTTCCATCAAGGTTGCGACACAGATATTGGTAGGGAAGGTGATGTGGAAATGTCGCGCGGATGAGGTTCCTGCGCCGGTGGTAGCACTAGCAGCGTAATACGCAAAAGGGGTCCATCTTAACTAAGAAAACTATCTATGTGGTGAGTTCCTTTAGAACTGTCGCGAGGCACAGGAGCAGTGAAAAACCTTTCACTATGCATGGCTTTTGTTGTCAATAGTACTGGGGGCATGGGAATTGCCCGAAGATATCCAGTTCCTGATGATCGCGCAGGACCTTCCGAAGGCAACGAAGTACGCTTCGTTGTGGGAAACTAGGGATGCACAAAGGATAAGGGAAAGAAAAATATTTTAGGTGCTCATGGAGATGAACATCAGAATGGGGATTAATCGCAAGCCATGGTTATCTCCCACGGTCTACAACAATCTGTAGAGATTCGCGGAGTTCAAAGTAGACTTCCATGATGTCTTTATCAGGGCACGAAGGACCCTACAAAGACGTGACATGCTACCCTATTTGGCGATCAATGATGTAATTTTTCACGATCCTTGAGTCTTGGCTGCCAGAGTGGCGCGCTCCAGCTGGCTTCGTGGTGGAAGTAGAGAAGTCCGTCGCGCAACAAAAGAAGGAAGAAGGAAAATTGCAATGGCGCAGCTGGTGGAAAAATGTAGGAAGGAGGAAGCAGCGACAAAGGCTCAAGCGGCACACGATGCTGCAAAGTTGGCAGAGGAGCAGTAGAAGGCAACAAAAGAAGAGTGTGAAGGACAGAAGTCGCCTTCTCCTGAGATAGAGACCGATACAGAACAAGGTGGCACGGAACCGCAAACAACGAACACCCAGCTAAAACGTTCGCGCCAAGAGAGCAGGTAGGGCCGTGAAAGAAGATGAAAGCCTCAAAGACTTTGTTCGACCTGGCCACCCTCACTGAGGGGGATCTACATGATATTGGCGAGACGGTAAGGGATGACACTGCGAAGGCCCTCCAGCAGTTTGAGGAGCAACACTAGATAGTGTTGGGGACTCTCCGGACGCAGATACAGGAGTTACAGGTGCGCACTCCACAGGCTAGCACTGTGTCAACCAGCCTCGCAGTAGGCACGTCTGCGACCAAGGAAATGTTGCATGCCCAGATGACTAACACAATAGTGCTGCCAGATGGATCACTCGTTACAGAAAATGAGACCGATAGGCCTATGGTCAGCGGGTTGAAATGGATTGGGTTAAACATGGTTGTGCTCCCTTGGGAGACACTCTATACTTTATAGGATGGAGTCACTACAGAGCTTCGGGTCAGGGAAAGTCGTCCGATACAAGTAATGAGCAAGCAGTGCATCAACATTAAGCAGTTAAGCCTGCATCGCGACGAGGTAGTGGCACATAACAAACAGATAGTGCAAGTGGTGGAGGAAGCCTGCGAGATGGTCCCGGAGTTATCCATCCCAATAGAGGAATCAGTGGAGGCGCGCGTACGTAAGTTAACATCAGGGGTGCACAACACAAGAGAGGAAATGGCCAGGGTTCAGCTGTAGCTAAACCTTCAGATAACTGGACTGCAGTTGAAGGTGCAGCCTTCAACTCCGCCAAAGGTTAAGGAAGAGTGCGCCACCGTGATCACAACAGTAATGGCGACGGTTAATAGTGCAGTGACGAACTCCATAAAGTTGATCGAATAGTCGTTCGAGGTCCTCACCACCCTGCAGGAGGAATCGAACATAGAGCACCTAGAGACAGAGGCGCGCGAGCTACAGTAGAGATACGATGAAGTAAAAGGGACCGCGCAGATAGTTTCCCTTACACAGAGGCTCGCGATGATGCAGCAGGCTAAATCACTCAAGGAGCAGGTGGATGCTTCTCGGCATAAGGAAGCAGTTTTCAAGGCACGCCTACAGCCATGGATCGATGAGGCTTATACCTTTACAACCTCCATTGAAGCAAAGCTCACGCACCTGCAAGCAACACAGGAGAGGATTCAGGGCAGCAGTTCAACCACAGCAGTCACTGAACAATGCGTAGAGGAAGTATAGCAGGCAACCGCTCAGTGCGCTGCCAAACTTGCAATGATCTAGTCAGAGTTGGGAGGTCTTCGCAAAAATATCTCTGCACTAACAGAGTGACTCAAGGGCAAGTCACGATGTATGTGTTGGGGGCATGTTGGGAGCGGGATCCCCCAAGGGAAGTTTTGGGGCTTAGAGCCCAGATTTTGGTCAAAAATTGTAATTCCAATGTAAAGACTCCGCATTTTGTGGGCGCATAGTTTGTTAAAGAGTCATAGGATTGTCCGCCCTTAATTTTTTATTGTAATGTTGGCTGTAGATATCTACCCATGGTCCATGGACCATGAGATTGTATAAATAGAGTGAGGCTCTAAGTAGTTTGAGAGGATAAGCATAATGGAAAATGAAGAACATGTGATGTGTGCGAGATAGATTTGAAGTGTAAAGTCTATTTTTGGGTCGTAAAGTAGGAGAAGGCTCTGCAGCTGAGTGCGCAAAGGCCTAGTAGTCCGCAGCTAAGTGCGCGGAACCCTGCAACTGAGTGCGCAAGGCGAGTCGAGTCTGTAATAGTTGGAAGTATTAATAAAGAGAAGTTTCCTATCATTTCTGTGTATTTATTTATGTTATCTTGGGTATGAAAATCACTTCTAATACTTATATGATGTGTGAATGTGTATAATTGTATTGAATAAGTGGATGCAAGATAGAATATCTGTTTACGCGAAGTTAACTAAGATATGTTAATAAGATAAGTAAGATACGCGGTGTAGTTTGGGGGAAATAGTGCAGTTCACTACCATAGCAGCGCAAAAGCATCTCAAACCTTGGTTAGGGTTGCACGAAAGATGATTGTAATAGATCGCGAAGGTACTAAAAGTTGGAACAGTGCGCTAAGCGACCTGTGCGAAGACAGGCATAGTTGTACTAAACCGACATCACAGACATCTCAAGGGTGCAAAAACTTGGTTCCAGCATCCCTCCATACTGCTTCGAGTGAGACTTCAGTCTGCGCTCCGCGAGCTTATGCCAAAAGGGCCAGTAGTGTAGCGATTTGTTTGGATAAATAACTCTGAACCTAGGTTAGGCCCCCATAATCCAACACTTGGCAAGACGTGAAGTCTTACATCACTTCCATAAATCCAGATAAAAGAACAAATTTCTTCAAAAAACCAATCACCAATTTGAGACAGGGTTTTGTGAAAATATTTAATAAATCTTGGGGGAGTTTCTCCAAATAAAAATTCATGAAAAGGAATCATGATGTTATTTCATATATCATAAAAGTATTATTCATATTGGCTTTCCCATAAGTTAGCAGCATAATCTTGAATAGCTTGTTAATAGTTGAAAGAATAACTCCACTCCATTAATGGAAATGGAACTGAGGCTACAACTACATCCATGAGATAAGAAAACACATAAAAACCTTGTTCAAACCTAAGAAGAGAAGCTACATATAGCATAATGTCTTCTAACAAATTTTGAGACAAAAACTTTCCCTAGTTGAATGCTCGGGATTTGCTTCTCCATATTGTCTAGAAAGCATCTTGACTACATATCTGAAAGGGGTTTTGAAGATTTCTACTGGGTTAATATTTTCTTGTTTTCAATTTGCAACCTTCAGGATCATGGAGCCAATCTTTAATCACTAAATTATAATCCTTGTTCTTCTTTTTTAGTACAATATCATGGATTTCATCCAGAAATTCTTTGTTCAGAAGGATATCAGGAGGATTTAACTTATAGGTGGTACTAAAGACTCCAAGTTTCTAGGAGGTAATAACATTTTGATTATGATTCATAAATAGAACAAGTTGGAACATGAGCATGCATCAAAATGCAACTTATCATATTGTAATAAGTAAAAATGTTGGGCCTAGCAGCAATTTTATGCAATTTGATTTTCTTAATTGCTTCATAATCCGAAGAAGATTCATCATTTGAATTCTCTGATTCTACCCATTTTCCTTCTTCAAAGAAACTAAATATTTCTTCCCGCGAAAGCTTACCTACATCTAAAGTCCTATAAGTTGTATCTGAAATGAGGGAAGGATTTAAATTGGAATCTTCGGGTCCTCGGGCTTTTGCTAATTTTATATTCATCTTAATTTCATGAACAACCTGTCTAGAAGCCTGTATTTTTCCTTTCTTAACCATTTTAAAACAATGTGTAATAGAGCATAAAGAGTAATAAGAATATGAATTTTAAAAGAGGAAATGGGTAATTTAAATTTAGCAAATTAAAATAGATTGGAAACTAACCAGAAAAACACAAAGTTGATAAAAAAACAATTGGTCCTTTTGTAGAAAATTGAGAGTGTTATGCATAAACATTAAAATATGTTTTAACACAGAAAACTCAAATTACAAAATTTAACAAATTCTCGAAAGAATCAATGGTGAATTTATCAAAAATCATGTGAAGTAAATATAATCTTGTAAAGCACGTAATAGCTCATTAATGTCTATAAACCTGATATGAAATCCAATTGTTAAACAACTCGCAAAATGGGGAGGTACTCAAGTAGTCTTAAGGTCAAGGTTTTATTTAGATTTAATATTTTATTGAACATTGGTTTGTCGACTACCTGACTTTCAGTCTTATTTAAACGAAACAAAATAAAACAATAATAAAGAAAAATCGTGTGAAAAACTAGAAGGTATCCAGACTGATCGGAAGGTCAATATTGTCAGGAGTCGAGGCAATTGAGAGTTGGGGTTAGATGAATACATGACTTTGGAAGATCAGATAGTCGAGAGGTTGGGTCTCTCTCTCTCTCTCTCTCTCTTATATATATATATATATATATATATATATAAATTACATATATATACATAACTATATACATATACATATACATATACATATAAGAACTATGTTTTCTTGAGGCAATTTTATTAAATGAAACAAAAACATAAAATAAATTGAGGGGTCTATATTTTTAAAACTTAAAAATGGGGGGGAGGGGGCTTGTTGTAGGCCTAACAACATGTGCTTCATAAATGGTGAGACATACGGGACAATAGTCAGAGAGGCACCCACAAATGTTGGAAGCTTCTCATACTAATATTTCTTCCCAACAACTTATATAGAGTTCCAATTTGAACTCCTCTTAGCAATACCTTTACCCCTTGAACAATCTTAGAGGTTTCCTTTTCACACATTGTTTTTACACCTACGTCACTCATTTGGCTTAAAAAAATCAAATTTCTAGCCAATCTTGAGATGTCAAAAATACTAAGGAATGTTCTAGTCCTTCCATCGATGAACTTCAACTTGAATTTTCCTCATCCTATGATTCCATCCATGGAGTCATCTACTAGGAAAATATTATTTTCATCATATCTTTCATACTTGCAAAACCACTTCTTGTGAGAAGTCATATGAAAATGATTAGGAGCTCAGGACCTAAAATGGTCAAAATTGAAAGTGCTTAGAACTAGCTTGAACCTAAATGAATGGATAGAGCTCATCTTCCTGATTCCAGTGCCGCAAACGGTTCAAAAAACGGTCAACGTATGAGAAATCTATGCCAAAAACAAAATCGCCCAATAACCCTTAATTTTTGAATTTTCAAAAAATATTTTTTAAAAAAAAAAAGAATATTCCGTAGAATATTCTTTGGAATATTCTGTAAAATATTTTTTGGAATATTCTAAGGAATATTCTTTTTCAGGTAGCCAATCACAGGTTGCCACATGGCGAGCCCGGAGGCCGTCACGTGGCTCAAGTGACATCATGATGACGTCAGCAAGTTTTTGGGGCATATGTTAAAATTTTGGTGGATTTGTGGTTTGAACCCACGACCTGCCGGGTACAAAAGTTGTGACTTACTGTTACGCCAAATGCCTAAATCTTCTTATGTGGGTGGCGGAATGTGTTTATAACATTTAAAAATGGTTTGGCGGGAAGAAAAGGGGCCAGCCCCTAACCATATGACCACCGCCCGGAAACCGTGGGCTCCGCCCTAATAGCCGGCACAAAATCCGAGGTAAACCACCAGCCCGAATTTTGTGGTCACATGCACATTAATTAACTGCAGTTAGACTGGCGGATTTTTTGGCGGAGCTAACTAGCCGTAACTAAAGTTAGTTGGAGTTCTTTTAGGGGAAACTGGCAGTTGGGAGTAAATAGCCATAACTTTGGCTAGGAAAGGCGGTTTTGGACAAAGTTTTTTTTTTATTTTGGGTATTTCAGACCTTTTGAAGCCATTGGCATAGGTTTCACAGCCATCTGAGGTCGTTTTCAGGGGTTTTTGCTTCGTGGAAGTTCCAGGAGCCACTAGGGCCAAATCAGTTTGGGAGCTGCATTGGGAATTGTGCAGCCAGTGAATGTGGAACGAAGGTCATTCCTGAAGGTTTTCAGCATTATAAATCCATTTCTACAGCTTGTTTTTCCTGTTGAGGAATTCTTCTCACTGTTTAGCTTCAGGGAAGCTTTCAGGGCCATTTCAGTGCTTGAGCTGTTTGGGGGCTGTGTTCATCTATTTTTGGTGATTCAAAAGCCTATGTCTGCTATTTTCGACCTTCTGAGTCTAATGGAAGAGGTTTCAGAACCAATTGAGGTCATCTTCACCTTGAAATTCTCCATGCAAGTTTAAAGGGCCACCTGGGCCAATTAGGGAAAGTACTGTGTCAGGTACAATTTCACTGTTTTAGTGCTTGGGAAAGAGCATGTTTAGCTAATTCCTATCTTCTGATTCTATATTTACAATTAGATTTGTCTTTTGAGACACTCATATTCTTGTATTAGCCTTTGTAGAATTTTTAATACAAGAGGACAAGTCTAGTTGGAGAGACTTGGTCTAGCAGATGTAGCCCAGAAGGGCTGAACTGCTTTATCATTTTGATGTCTTTATTTGCTGAAGATGATATGCTAAACAAAACTGATATAAAGTGTTAAACAGTAAATATACATAACTTGCATATTCACATAATCACCTATTCAGCTACAGAAAGTGAATTGTCTTATTCCGCAAGATATCAAACTTCAAGTATGTGCATGTCAAAGACTTCTAAGTGTTTACTTTGCTATTTCTTTAGGCAGAGCCTGTAGAGGGCCAGGCAGCCTCTGGAACTCATCCTCTCTTTAGAGGTGACATGTCCGGTGAATGCCCCTACAATCTATCTCTGTATAAGAAATAGGAAGTTTTCACCTTTTTAGAGGTCACTTGAAGTGTATAGCTCACCTTTGAAATTATGGGAAATTGATACCTTACACCCTTAAACAAGTACAGTCCATTTTCAGATCAGATGGTATCAGAGCTCGGGTTGAGCATTTGTTTGTGCAAAAGGTGTTAAAGCAGTGTGAGAGATTGACTGTTTTGTTTGTTGCAAATGGTTGCTTGAATAAGAAGGGGTTTTTTGTTTGACATTTGGTTAAAGCTTGTCATTTGATTGAAAGCT
>APFE031557916.1:37060-58916 GCA_000404065.3 Pinus taeda
CCCTTAATAATAATAATAATAATAATAATAAATACAATATAATATTATTTATAAGCAAATAAATAATAAACAATAAAGAAAAGATAATAATAGTAAATAGATAATAAAGAATAAAGAATATAATAATAACTAATAAATAAAATGGTAAATAACAATACTAGAGTTCTAAATAAGTAGATATAAAGTAAAACTATAAAATAATAATAAAAAGCAAAGTTAACAAAAAAGTAAAATAAAACAAGAAAGAGTTAACTAAAAGAACTATAAAAATAGTAAAAATAAGTAAAATTATCAAAAAGTGAAAATGAATAAAATAAGAAAGAATTATATTAAGAGAATTACTAAATTAAGTTAAACTTAAAATAAAGAAATAAAAGTTGCATGTTGACACATGGAGTGTGTGCATGCAATTCCCTTTCCAATGTTTGCTCTATTTAATAGACGGTGAGGAAGATGAGAGATCATTCCATGATTCCATCATCCATTCTCTTGGGAGAAAAGTGTTGTGAGACAAAGGATTCCCTGGCAGTAGTACGTTGATTGAGGGCTCGGGGGTGGCCAGTTGTAGCAAAATTTTGTGCAACTGAACCTATGGTTGGGTGGAGAGTCATCTCCAAAACTTTGTTGCGGTTAGCAGGATGCAAATAGCGTTCAACTCTAAAATCACAAGTAAGAAATATCATCGCCACAGGTAAGTTGTCTCTACTCATATTTCCTAATTTCGATGTTAAATAGTTGACAAATTGTGTGTTGATTATAAATCGCATGATTAATCTAATTAGTTACACGTTTTAATTTCGGGGTTGTTACACCTTACATCATTGCATTGCTAACTATGGAAACAACCAAATTATGTCATGAGTCTAGTAGAGAACACAATAAATTAAACACTTATCTTCATCTAAAATATTACTGTCAACATATAATAGTTGAGTTTCCATAATATTGAAGGTGTTCATATGCTTTGTCACCAAGTATCTATCCTCAATCCTTAGGTTATAAAACTTCTTCCACAAGACTAATTTGTTCACGAAGAACTTAGGCCAATATAAAGCCTTGAACTTGTTCCATAATGCCTTCATTATAGCTTCTCCTTAAACATTTATTAATGTTAAATCTAACATACATAACTGTGTTTTGTTGTTTTCCTTCTCATCCAACTCTATACATTCCTTTATTTATATCCTTGTTGGCATAATACATAGATCCACAGAGAGCCACTAATCTTTATTCACCAAAAAATATTCCATTTTGAGCTTTTGTGCCTCAAAACTCTACCCATTGAATTTCTCAATCTCTATCTTTGAACTACTCGCCATTTATTTTCACCATGAGAATATATATTGTGGATCTCCTATTATATTAAGGTTTTCCACAATCTTGAGTCCAAACCCTTAGCCACAAAGGCATCCCATTGAAGCCAAACTATTATAATACTAAATGTAGGTTTTAACCTTGTATAGTTAATTGTTGCAAACAAATTCTTAATAAAAATAGAAAGAAAAAAAATGCAATGGCACATGCACACATTAACACAAGGAATTTATCTTGTAAACTCAAACTGAGAAAAACATAAATATTTTCAATATATCATATCTTTACAATGTTACTATAGAATGTGTATATCTTGTGCACCATAAACCCCCAATTCATTAACCCTAGATTACAATGCAAATGTAGTTGGACTCTTTAACTAGAATTACAAAACCATGGGATGAACCATCTTGTGCCACAAAATCACTAAAAGTGAAAAATGCCCTTATGACTCCTTTGTTGTTTCCAACTAATATGAATTGTGTGTGGGGCTAGTCATGAAAATATTAAACACATATGCAACATGTCTTTCTTCACATTTTGAAATTTGTGTCATAAATGTCAGGACATGTGGGACAATAACCAAAGAGGAACCATCAAATGTTGGAAGCTTCTGATGCAATTTTAGATGAGGCTTGTTTGGGTATCATGGGATGTTCTCAACATCCAATGCAAAGTACAATACATAAAAATTCCAAAGAGCCATCTTTAATCCTTACAAATCACCAAATATGAAAATTCAAATTTTGCAGTCCCATTCCTTTTTTACAATGGAATCGGCAAGGTGAGTTATCAATCCCTTCATAATCATGCTTGTCTCACCTCACAAGTACACAATATTCAAATAAATAATAAAAAGGTCTTTGATATTCCAATAGAGTCACATGGAAATATATTCAAGCTCAAATCTCATCCATTGTCATCTTCCAAGAAATAGACTTTATCCTTCGCAATGATGTTAAAAATGTTACAACAAAATCTCACACTTCTTGAGATAAATCCGAAAATCTCAAATCTGAAATCAAGTGCACCTAAAATGACCCAGGTGGATATTGGTGGCCACCTGCCTATTCGACTTAGACCCTCACCATTGTTTCTTTTAGTTTTTCAGTTTCTTTAATTGTAGCAAATTTACTATTTTTGGCAATTTATCTGGTCCTGAACTTCTGAAGCCGTTTTCAGGCCCTAAAGGACATTTTTTTGGAAAAATTGCTCAACATCAGTTGTTGTATTCCTTGAAGATATATTTCCAACGAGGTATCATATGCATTAAATGGAGATAATATGACCAAGTTACAACCTTGAGAAGTTGGCTCTTGGTGTTACATCTCCTCGGGTTAGGGTTTTGGTTGTTTAGGGTTTTCTCTTATTGTTCAATAATAAAAAAGCCCTTGAGCCTCATTGTAACTTAGTTCAGAGGCATGTAGCCACCACATTTCTTCTTAGAGATAAGCTACCATCACCCGAGCTATCTTATTTCCATTATGTTTGTAAGAATAGTTCAATATTTTTCTATTAAAGAAATGAACTGTTTATCCACTGCATCTATGTGTTTATGATTATATCTGTAAGTTGTTGCGTTTCTATTTAAGTTCGAGTCAGTGGTATTAGTGCAATCTGCTCATTCTCGGTTTTTCTTTGCATGTCCCCAACAAGATCAGCGTATAAGGAGTTAGGGCTCGATCTGGTTGAACCATTATAGGATCAGCCTCGTAAAACCTAACGACCTCCCAAGGCAGAAGAAAAGAAAGACGAGGGGGCAGGAGATCCTTTCAAAATGTTGCTCGACGAAGCCCTCAAGCGAAAGAGGGATGCGATGATGGATAACTTTGCCCAGATCCTTCGACGACTGCCCATAGACGATGCATCCTCATACAATAGCCACTCTACAGGCACCACTCTTTTTAAGGTACAAGTTAACTTTGACATTCCCATATTTGAATGCCTGATAGATGCAGACGCTGTAGATAAATGGTTAAATATGTTGGAAGGATATTTTTTAGTTCATGACTTTTCCAATCGGGAAAATGTTACTTTTGTACTTCTCAAAGTCGCCCCACACGTCAAGCACTGGTGGGAAACTCCTATGAACAAAAGGACGAGGGTGAACCCTCGTTATTTTCAGCCGCACCCACTTGCGATTCTTTCCGATATGCCATCAAGGAACAGTATTACCCTGTTAGAAGCTATAAATATAAATACATAAAGTGGACCACGCTATGGCAGGGAAGGGACCAAGATGTGCCAGAGTTCACAAATACTTTCCATACCCTTTGCACGAAGTTGGGTGTCAAAGATATTGAGCAACATTTGGTGCTCAAGTACCGCAACTGTCTACACAAGTACATCCAGGATGAGATGGAGTTCCTGATCCAGGTGGATCTTCAGACAAAGTGGCATGGAAAATCTCAAAATTCAAAGTGGCATAAAAGCAAGTATCCTGACATCATATCGAAGTGCTCGTAGCCCTGATTCCTATGGTGCGAATGGCACTCGAATCCGAGTCTAGATGATGAAGTTATGGCAGAAAGAAGGTTGCCTTGTTCCTTTGAAAAATGAGGCTTTTTCCCTAAAAAAATGGCCTTGAGCCTTTAAAAGGCAAAATCACAATCAAATAAGTCAAGAGGTGGGCTTAAGGCAGCAATAGCGGAACCCCCGATTAGCGATCTATGATTAATTAAAGTCGGGGGCAACCAATTGGCGATATTGGGATGATTAGATTGGCAGATCGGGTCAGTGAAACCCAAAGGATAAGACCACGACCCCTCGGTCGTAGCGATGCAATAGGGCCGATGCGATATGCCAATATCGGCGATCGGTGATCAACATTGGCGATCGGCATCGGAAATCAGCATCGGCACAGCCAAGGGAAAGACCCAGGGCCATTGCAACTTGCAATAAGTGTGGACCTGAAAGGAAAATAAGGCAGATTTGATATATTTGAAGTCCGGTTTTTAAGGCTTCGATAGGATTTTCCAGTATTCTGTGTATTTTTTGTTTAAACAAAAAAAGGCCAATTTCAGGGTTTTTTGTGAAGGAAGGGAAGATTCATCACACCCGACTGATCCTTCGTTGGAACAACCTTCTATTCTAATCGGAAAACCTCGATTTTCAAGCGTCCTTGGATTATAAAGCCCGATGCAGGCAGCAAAGCGCAGAGAGAGGATTTTGGGGCACACAGTTTGAGGCAGGAGTAGCGCAGGAGGGCCAATTGATCATTTTGTCTGAATTGAGCAAATTTTATGTGGTTTCTGCCCCTCTCAACGCCACGGACACAGTGGTGCTAGCCATTTCTCCATCTGAGTTCTCATTTTCTCAGCCATTTTCCATAATGGAGGTATAATACTCCTTTTATGTAACTAGATTGTAATTCTCTTATTTCCATGCCATTAATGAATGAAGGCCTCCCCATTGATCGATCAGGGCCCGGAGACGTAGTCCGAGTTGGACGAACTCCGTTATCAAGTCTTGTTGTCTTCTTTTCATGCCTTTATGTGTTCCTTCTGCTTTTATGTGTGCACATTAAATTTTTGTGTTAAGCTGCAATTTCTACATGTGATTCTTTTCATACATCTATAAGCAAGAGATCCCTGGATCAAGTGGTATCATAGCAGGTCTTTTTAGATGAGAATTGCATGTTTGTATGCTAACAAGAGACAGACTCCGAAGAGGCGAAGGGGAATTAGAGCCTTTCGATCCCGAAGTGGTGTGTGCACATTGAAGGAGAAACATGGCAGAAGATGAAGCTCATCTTGAAGAAGAGCGCAATTTCCACAAGACCTTCTATTCAATGGCAGAGAATGTCGGTAAGTTGGTTTTAAGGTTGGAGAAAGCAGAAGAGAGGAATCTAGAAGAACAAGGTTTAGCGCATGGAAATGGTGGAGAAGAACCCCCTCCTTCTCCTTCCGCGAGTGAAGGTTCTCCTTCCTCTCACCGCCATAAACGTAGAAATTCAAAGGATGCATCTAAGAAACCTTTCTTTAAATTAGATGTTAAATTTTATCTTCCCATGTTTAATGGTGAAAGTAACGCAAAGAAGCTTAATAATTGGATTAGGTCGATTGAGGTCTACTGCAGAATTCAGCAGATCGTGGAGGATGAGGCAAAAATTCAATTGGCCTCTCTACGGCTGAGCAACACCGCTCTCGTTTGGTGGGAGAGAAAATTACAGAGCAGTAAGAATGTGGGTAACCTCTTTTCCTCATGGCCTGATTTTATTTCTACGTTAAAGGAACAGTTTTATCCCTTGGGATACAAGCAAAAGCTTTAATGAATTGGCAGTATTAAGGCAAGGCAAAGGTCAGGATGTTCAGAGTTTTACAGAGGAGTTTAGAAAACAAGCACTGAATTTGGGTATTGCACTTGATACACCTGAAGTTGTAACTAATTATATTGGCTCATTGCATAGCTATATTAGGCATTCATTATTGTTGTTTGTATCAACCAATTTTGACTCAGCCAACGTAAAGGAAATTCATATTGAGAACAGGGGCAAAAATGAAAGAGATGATCATTCCAGAAAACCACCATTCAAACCTCCCAATGGAAAATCTAAATTGAAATGGAAAGGAAAGGAGAAGAAGACGGCAGTAGCCAAAGAAGGAGAAAGGTCGTATTGAAATCACTGCAAAAAGGAAGGCCATGATGATGATCAATGTTGGAAACAACACCCAAAAAAGTGTCCAAAGAAGTATGGAGGAAAAGGGAAGTGGAAGATAGTGGCAACTGTGCAGCAAGACCTTGGATTGGATTCCTGAGATGAAGCATTGATCACAGCAGCAGGAAAAAAAGGTACTCTTACACCTCATGTTAATTCTGAATCGCATGAAGGCACTAGTTCTGTAAATGAGTCCCTTCCTAATGATCGAAAGAGAATTGAACTGTTTCATATTAGAGTTGTTGTAAATCATATTAAAGTAGAAACTATGTTTGATATTAGATCCCAAGCAATCTTAATCGCGGAATCCTTGGTAAAGAAACTCGGCTTAGAAACAAAACCACACCTGAAACCTTACCCGCTTGGATGGATACATGATAAAGCAAAACTGAATGTAACCAAGCAGTGTAAAATAAAATTTGTGATCGCTTCTAAGCTAGTGGACAAAGTAGAACTGGATGTAATCCCATTGGATATCTATGGCATGGTGTTGGGGAGTCTGTATCTATATGAAAGAAAGGCAGTCTTTTTCCATCATGAAAACAAATACCAAATCACAAAGATGGGGTAGAATATATAGTAAGGGCTCATCAAAATAAAATGAATGCCAGCCTTGTAAGCGCTGGACAAATGAAAAGGCTAGTGAATTCCAGTAAGGGTTGCATGCTTATGGTTGTAAGGGAAAAAGAGGCAAAATTAGTTGACGCTTTCCAGGGTTGTAATCAGGAACATAAACAGGAATTATTTGAATTAATTTTTAATTATGATGAGTTGTTTCAGGAACCGAAGGGATTACCTCCGAAGAGGGAAATCCAACATGAGATCCATTTGCAACATGACGCTCCTTTACCTAATATTGGCATGTACAAGATGTCGACCATTAAGATGAAGGAAATCAAGAAACAGGTGCAGGAATTACTAGACCAAGGGGTCATCAGGTAGAGCACTTCTCTGTGTGGTTCACTGATTGTCTTAGTCCCAAAGAAAGACGACACATGGAGGATGTGTGTGGATTACCATGCACTAAACAAAATTACGGTGAAAAATGGCTACCCTCTTCCACGCATAGACGATTTATTAGACTAGTTAAAGAATGCTATCTATTTCACCAAATTGGATTTGCGCAGTGGTTATCACTAGGTCCGAATTGCAGAGCAAGACGTGTGGAAAACCGCCTTCAAGACCAAACAGGGGTTATTCGAATGGATGGTGATTCCGTTCGAACTTTGCAACACTCCGGCCACTTTTATGAGAGTAATGAATGATCTCTTTCGGCCTTTCATTGATGAATTTGTTCTTGTATATTTAGATGATATACTTGTCTTCAGTAAAAGTTGGAATGAACATGTGTGTCATGTGAAGAAAGTGCTTGATGTATTGAAAAATGAAAAACTCTATGTAAAGTTGTCAAAGTGTGAGTTCGAGAAAACCTCTTTGGGTTGCCTAGGTCATATTGTTGGTCATGGTCAGTTAAAGATTGATCCTTCTAAAGTTGAGGCAATTGTAAATTGGCCTAAGCCTACTAGTGTAACCGAGGTCTGTAGCTTTTTAGGTGCAGTCCAGTATTGAAGGAGATTTATTGTTAATTTCTTTGTTATTGCAGCACCTTTGCACACATTGACAAGTGTGAAACAAGGCTTCCAATGGGGAGGAAGATAGCAGAAGTCCTTCGAAACATTGAAGGAAAAGATTAGCACCGCGCCAGTCTTAGCCTTACCCGATCTCCAACAACCCTTTGAGATCGAAACCGATGCCAGTAGTTATGCCATGGGAGTTGTATTGATGCAGCAAAAGAAGCCGATTTGTTACCATTTTGAGAAGTTTTCTCAGGCTGTGATAAACTATCCCACTTATGACAAGGAGCTTTATCCCTTGGTGCAGAGTGTGAAAAAGTGGAAACAATACCTGATCAGCAAGGAGACCATCATCCATACAAATCATCAGCCCTTGCAGTATCTTCAATCACAGACCAAGTTGCAACAATCTCGTCATTTCAGGTGGATGGGTTTTCTTCAACAGTTTCATCTGGTAATAAAGTATAAGAAGGGCACTAGCAATAAAGTGGTTGATATGCTATCTCGCCCTCCTATTTCTACTTCTGTTATTTTGCATAATGCTTCATTGTCTTTTGAGAGTTATGCTGAACAATATGCTAACGATGATGACTTTAAGGATATTCATGCAAAACTAACCCATGGTTCACATGTGGACAGCTATCACTTGCAGGGGAAACTATTGTATCACCTTGGTAAATTGTGAATTCCCACAGGGGAAAGAGTACATGTAATTCGAGAGGCCCACACCTCTCTTGTGTCTAGACACTTTGGTATCGAAAAGACTTTATTTCATGTACAAATATTATGTTTTTGGCCTCATATGAAAAACATTGTGACTCACTATGTAAAGGTTGTGTATGTGTTCTGTTTCAAAGCCCTCTAGTAGAAAACTCGGGCTCTATACACCACTCCCTATTTCGATTCGCGCATGGAAAAGTGTGTCAATGGACTTTGTAGGAGGTTTACCTTTGTCTAAAAAGAGTCACGACTATTTCTATGTCGTTGTTGACCGTTTTAGCAAGATGTGTATTCTTATGCCTTGTAAAAAGTAGATCATTGTAGAGATGACTACTTCTCTTTTCTTTCAGCATGTTTGGGTCCATTTTGGATTACCCACATTGATTGTGTCAGATCGAGACTCTCACTTTCTTGGAGAGTTTTGGACCAGCTTGTGGAAGATGATGGACACCAAGCTGAAAAGAAGCACAACATTTCATCTGCCGACTGACAGATAGACAGAGGTTGTCAACCATACCATGGTACACTTGCTACGAGGCTATTGTGGGATGAGCATCTCCCATATGTACAACATTCCTACAACCGAGCAGTGCACTAATCTACGCAGTGTTCACCATTTGAGACATGTTTTGGTTACCTGCCAAAGGACCTTTTGATATGGTCTTTGGAAGGAAATATGGCTCCAGTGGATGTAATGATAGGGATAAAGCTCAACAGTTCATTCAGGGAATCCAAGTGATTCACCAAGTAGTACAAGAGCAGTTGGAGAAAAGTCAAGCCCATTACAAGGCTCGACATGACAAACATCGAGTATACCATCAATTCCAAGTGGGCGGCAAAGTGCGGTTCCACATCAACAAGGATAGGATGAAGGGAGAAGGGAAGAACTTGCGACCAATCCGGTATGGTCCATTCACCATTCTAGAGAAGATTGGAAACAATGCCTTTCATATTGATTTGTCGATATATATGCAGATGTACTCAGTAGTGAATGTAGAGAACTTAAAGCTGTATGAACCACCATTGATCATGGACACTGATGAGGTGGCCACAGTTCCTACAGTTGATGATTTTGCACCAGAATATCTCGATGAGTTACCTGAATGCAACATCCTTGACAGAAGAACCAGGACTTCATGGCGAGGAGATGTGAAATACCTTCGAGTTGGTTTCAAGGGAATGCACCCCAACAAGGCAAAATGTTTGGAGAAGGAAAGAGTGAGGGAACAATTCCCTCACTTTCCAATTGACTAATGAAAGATTTTGGCGGTCCAAAAGCTCCTCAATGGGGAGTATTGATCTAGGTGAATCTTCAGACACAGTGGCATGGAAAAACTCAAAATTAAAAGTGGCAGAAAAGCAAGTATCCTAACATCAGATCGAAGTGCTCGTTGCCCTGATTCCTACGGTGTGAACGACACTCCAATCCAAGTCCGAATGATGAAGTTATGGCAGAAATAAGGTTGCCTTGTTCCTTTGGAAAATGAGGCTATTTCCCTAAAAAATGGCTTTGAGCCTTTAAAAGGCAAAATCACAATCGGAGAAGTCAAGAGGCGAGCTTAAGGCAGCAGCAGCGGAACCCCCACTCAGCGATCTTCGATTAGTCGGAGTCGGGGGCAAGCAATCAGCGATATCGGGATGATCAGATCAGCGGATCGGGTCAGCGAAACCCAAAGGATAGGACCGGTACCCCTGGGTCATAGTGATGTGATATGCCGATGAGATACACCAATATCAACGATATCGGCGATCAACACCGTTAAGGGAAAGACCTAGGGCCATTGAAACTTGCAATAAGCGCGGACCCGACGGGCAAATAAGGTAGATTTTATATATTTGAAGTTCAGTTTCTAAGGCTTTGGTCGGATTTTCTAGTATTCTGTGTATTGTTCGTTTAGACAAAAAAAGGTCAATTTCAGGTTTTTTGTGAAGGAAGGGCGGATTCATCATGCCCGACTGATCCTCTATTGGAACAGCTTTCTATTCTAATCGGACAACCCCGATTTTCAAACAGCCTTGTACTATAAAGCCCGATGCACACAACAAAGCGCAGAGAGAGGATTTTGGGGCACAAGGTTCGAGGCAGGAGGAGCGCAGGAGGGCCAATTGATTATTACATCTGAATTGGGAAAATTTTATATGGTTCCTTCCCCTCTCAATGCCACAGACGTAGTGGTGCTAGCCATTTCTCCATCTGAGTTCTCATTTTCTTAGCCATTTTCCAGAATGGAGGTATAATACTCCTTTATGTAACTGACAATTGTAATTCGCTTCTTTCCATGCCATTAATGAATAAAGTCCTCCCCATTGATCAAGCAGGGCCCGGAGATGTAGTCCTAGTTAGACGAACTCCGTTATCAAGTTTTGTTGTCTTCTTTTCGTGCCTTTATGTGTTCCTTCTTTTATGTGTGCACATTAAATTTCTGTGTTAAGCCACAATTTCTACATGTGATTCTTTTCATACATCTACAAGAAAATAACCCTAGATCAATTCCTGGACATCTCCTCACTCGACACAGCGTATCAGTATGTTGTAAAGATTGAGCATAAGTTTAAACAGAAGAAGTGGGACTTTGGATCTGTGAATCCAAAGCAAGCGAAAGGCCCCCTAATTACTGAACAAAGGACCAAGCCAAGGCAGGGCTACCCAGGACAACCCATCAAAGCTGTAAGCAAAGAACAACACCACAAAGACGAAGAAGGACACGGGAAAATGGTGTGAGTTCCATAGGAGCTCCACTCACAATACAAGTGAGTGTCGGCCAAGCAGTCACTGGTGGTCGAGCTGAAGGCTTCTGAATCAGACACAGGTTCTGACTCTCAATCAGAACCCAATAAGCGAACTGACAAAGGGAAGCAGATCATTGATGCAAAGACCAGTGCCACCGTGGCCAACACAAAGATCCAAAAATTGAGCCTGAAGATCCAGAGGAGGGGGAATAGCTCTTCCACTCACAGATGTGGGTGAAGGGTTCTCCACTGCAGTTCATTGTCGACAATGGGAGCCAAAATAACCTCATTTTAGTAGAGGTCATGAAGCAGTTGGGCCTAAATAATACAACACATCCACATTCGTACATCATCGAGTGGCTTCACCAAGGACGAGATCTTTGCGTCAGCTAGAAGTGTCGACTTCCCTACAACATCAAGCCCTTCACGGATGAGGTATTGTGTGACGTTTCTCTTCTTGAAGTTTTTGATGTATTGCTAGGACAACCATACTTGTGGAAGAGACATGTTGTATATGAGTCTAGAACTCATTTTGTGATTATTACTTTGGTTAATAAGTTGTACAGGATACTGGAGGTAGCCCCGCCTCCCACCATCTCTTTGATCGCTGCAAAGAAATGTAGTAAGATCATTTCCCAAACCAAGAAATTTGTTTTTCTTATAATTCACCCCCAAGGAAAGAAGAAGGTTGTGGCGACGGCTTCCAGGCAGGGCTCCTTTTCACAACAGCAGCAAATGGACAAAGTCATGGAGGAGTACAGGGATATTTTTGCCTCACCCACAGAGGTACCTCTGCACCGTCAAGTCAAACACTACATCGATCTGACCCCGAGTGCGCCACTACCCAATAGACCAATCTATTGACGCTCTGTTATGGAGAATGATGAGATCAAGAGGCAGATTCATGAACTACTGCAAAAAGGGCACATTAGGTCAAGCTCATCACCCAGTGGGAGCCCAATTGTATTGGTACAAAAGAAGGATGGGACCTAGAGGCTTTGTATTGACTATCAGGTGTTGAACAAGATCATTGTCTTGAATAGGTACCCAATCCCATGAATTGATGACCTTATGGACCAACTCAAGGGGGCAAATAATTTCATCAAGATTGACCTGATGTAAGGTTATCACCAGGTGCCTATCGAACCCTCTGATGTGTGGAAGGTTGCCTTCAAATCCAAGGATAGCCTTTTCGAATGCTTGGTCATGTCGTTCGGATTAACGTACGCCCCTACAACATTCATGAGACTGATGGACGAAATCTTGCAACCCTTCACCAATGCATTTTTGGTGGTGTATTTAGATGACATCTTGATCTTTAGCCAAAGTTGGGAAGAGCACCTCCACAACACAAGTTGTGTGCTAACTTGGAGAAATGCACCTTTGGCCTGTCTCAGGTTCAATATCTGGGGTACATCATTGATGAGCAGGGTGTGGATGTGGACCCACACAAGATACAAGTCATTTGGGATTGGCCATCCCCAACCACTCTAATAGAGCTCCACAACTTTTTGGGTCTTGCCAATTTATACCATAGGTTCGTGTTGGGGTTCTCTCATATCACTTGGCCTTTAAGTCAAGTCATCAAGGGCGAAAAAAAAAAAAATAGTCCTTTTGGTTGGAAACCCAACAACGAGAGTTCTCTAAGTTGAAGAATTGCCTCTGTTCTGTACCAGTGTTCACGTTACCAAACCTGTAACAACCATTTAAGATTGAGACAAATGCCTCTGACTATGCCATTGGTGCGGTTCTTACTCAGAATGGGCATCCAATGGCTTACCACAGTGAGACACTTTCCGACACAGTCCGAAAGTACCCCACTTATGACAAAGAATATATTCCATTGTGCAAGCTTGTTGTCAATGGAAGCATTACATCCTAGGGAAGGAAATGGTAATCCACATAGACCACCAACCTCTACAGTTCATACAAACACAAGGAAAGTTGCAGAATGATTGCCATTAGAAATGCTCCACCTATCTGCAACAATTCCATTTGAACATTAAGTATAAGAAGGGCAGCACCAATAATGTCGCTAATTGCCTCAACCGACCACCGGTCATGGAGCTAATCACTATGCTCGACTCCTGTGAGCACAAGACATCCAGGTGGCCGCATCTTTACAAGAGCGATCCAGAATTCAACAGCGTATACCAGACACTCCTGGAAAGGAAGCAAGTTCCAAATTTTCACCTTAGGATGCACTGTTATGCCACTTGGGACACATCTTTGTTCCTTCAAGTGAGCATGCCAAGATGATTTGGGAGGCACACTACAGTGGGGTTGCTGGACATTTCGGAGTAGAGAAAATAGTGGCGATATTGCAAAAGCATTTTTATTGGCCGAAACTTTGTCAAGATGTTGAGAAGTACATTAGATCTTGCACTGCCTGCACCATTTCCAAACGAACCATCAAGAAGAAAGGTTTGTATACTCCTCTACCTACTCTTAGTCAACCTTTGGAATCTGTCTCCATGGATTATATGTCGGGCCTTCCTTCTACTAAGCACAGAAACAATTATATTTTCGTGGTCGTCGACAGATTCTATAAGATGGTTGTCATGGCGGTTTGTAAGAAGAGTATCACAACAAAGGCCACTGCTAAACTCTTCTTTGAGCGACCCATAGTCCATTATCTCAAAACGAGACATCAGATTCCTAAGTGCATTTTGGTCAAGTCTCTAGTCGATGCTGGATACCAAACTTACTAAGTCCATGACTTTCCATCCCCAAACTGATGGTCAAACAGAGGTTTTCAAAAGGATGATCGTACACATTTTGTGCATGTACAACTCAAAGCATCCACACACATGGGATGAAAGTCTCCCCTATGTCCAACACAAATACATTAGAGCTCTCCACAACTCAACAGACCACAACCCCTTTCAGGTAAGGCTGGGATTTCAGCCATTATGCCCCATTGATGTGGCCATACCATTTGCAGCCACTCAGGTAGATTCAACTCACGTGCAGTCCAAAGATGAAAGGGCTAATAGCTTCAGTAAGTGCATTCAACACGTCCATGATATATTGGACAAAGATAATGCTAAGTATAAGCAATGCCATGATCAGCATCGAGTGTCGCATAAGTTCCAGGTGGGCGAAAAAGTTTGGCTACATTTACAGAAGGAGCGCCTTGCTAGACCCCACCACAAGCTTTGCCCGCTCCGATATGGGCCATACACCATCACCAAGGTCATCGGTGACAATTTCTTCGAGCTCAACATCCCACCGTTCCTTGGTATGCACCCATTGTTCAATGTATATCGCCTTTGGCCATATTGTCCACCATTTTTGGACACATCTAACATTACAAAACAACTCACACTAACAGAGCTCAACCTGGACTGCATGGAACAAGCCACAACTGATCAGATCATGGACACACAGATCAAGAACACTTGGCAATAGAGGATACAATTATATCAATTTATCAAAGCAAGCCAACTCCTTCACCAAGGAAAATGGCTCACCAAGGACCAAGTTCAGCAAAAGTTTCCTCATCTCATGGAGGAACTCAACGCAATGGGGACCATTGATTCCTAAGGGGGGAGGACTGATCCACGTGGATATTGGTGGCCATTCGCCTATTCCACTTGGACCCTCACCATTTTTTCTTTAAGTTTTTTTAGTTTCCTTAATTGTAGCACATTTTACTATTTTTGGCAGTTTTTCGGGTCTTGAACGTCCGAAGTCGTTTTGAGGTCCTAAACAACATTTTTTTGGAAAAATTGCTTAGCGATTGCTAAATCAATCGCATCAGTCGTTGTAGCCCCAAGAGAGATATTCCCAATGAGGTATCATACACGTCAAACAGAGATAATATGACCAAGTTACGACCCTGGGAAGTTGGCTACCCAACTAACCCTAACGGGGCCTATAAACTCTTGGTGTTACATCTCATCGGGTTAGGGTTTTTTCTTATTGTTAAATAATAAAAAGGCCCTTGAGCCTCATTGTAACTCAATTTAGAGGCATGTAGTCACTGCATCTCTTCTTAGAGATAAGCTACCATTGCCCGAGCTATCTTATTTCCATTTTGTTTTTAAGCATAGTTCAATAGTTTTCTATTAATGAAATGAAGTGTTTTTATTTTGAATCTCTGAGTTTATGATTATATCTTTAATTTGTTGCGTTCTTGTTTAAGTTTGGATCATCAAAGGGGGGCACTTTCACTTCACCAACCCTATTCTTTCTTATGGCTAGTCTCCTCTGGCGTAAGGTGGGGTCTTCTTGGGATAAGGTTACTAGGGATTGGAAGTTCCAAGATTTTAGCTTAAAATTTCCTAAGGGTCAATATAAAGGCTCATATCAACCAATAGAGTCTCAAATAGGTCCTAGAACACACCGAATCAAGGAATTACCACATGGTCTTAGAGAAGAAACCCTATCAAAATAGTTTTAAAGATTGTAAAAACAATGGGTGATGGAGGATGGGAAATCGTTGTCTTATATCGTCCCCATATGTGTGTGTGTGTGGAGTCAAGGAATCAAATAATTCTAGCATTTCCTTGGAGTGATAACTAGATCTAAACAATGCAGGGAAAATAGAGTAACCTAACCTAGAGTTTGAGATCTAGGGCCTCAAATTTTCTGGTTGATAAGGAAAAAAAAAGAAAAAAAAAACAATCTATATTCCTTAAACACTTGGAAGAAGGGTTTAGCTCAAAAAAGGAAAATGAAGAAAATACCAAATAAACTTACTCTACCATGCATCATCTACATCCATGAAAATGTATCACATCATATTACAATTCTAGCCAAGAAAAGTAACTCAACTTATCCATCCATAACCAAATTATAGGAGAAAAATAACAGAAATGTTAGACTTCCTGTGGGATTTCTCCCCTAAATACAGCATGCCAAAATAAGAGTAAGCGAACTATTGGGTGTGGAGCCTAATTATCTTTTGTATTCAAAGGTATCACCGCATTCGACCCCAGTTCATAATGGGACGGCAACGTCGCCCGTAAAATATTCACTGCAGGGGGGGTCCAGGCCCCCCTAGCGGGGGGATCAGGGGTAGTGCCCCTGAAGCTAAGAATAGATGTAAAATTGCCTTGTAAAATGTTGTAATTTCGTAGTCAATCTGGGCCTTTCATTAGGCGGAAATCTAACGGTAGAAGTTATGTTTAATTTAGGGTTTTTTGCCCTAGAAGGCAACCCCTCGCTACATATGAGGGAACTGTATTGCGTTTATGTATATCTGTATTCTAAGTGAGGAAGAGAGAGGAAATTGAGAGTGAAGAAGGAATTACAACATATCTGTTGTAGGTTGTATCTCTTCAATTTGCTGGATAATATAAAAGGAAGCACTGGTTGTTTCTTTGTGGACGTAGCCCAAACTAGGTGAACCACGTATATCTGTGTCTCTCTTGTTTTATGTGTGTTTTTGTGTTTATATTTCTACAATATTTTAAGTGTTCCATTGCGTTGTAATATATAATTCTCTAACAGGAACATCTATTTATAGAGGAGGTGCTTAACTTTTCTCACGTTAAAATATTAATTTTATAGATTAAAATCCCATATTCTAGCCTATGAAGGGGTGAAACACCTTCTCAACAATTAAATAATCGAAATTACACCATTTAAGGGGGATTCATGCCACGTGTATAACAATGAAGGTGAATTAGCCCTCACAAAGTGTTCTCTCCACAAGTAAAAAGGATGAAAGGTGTGTTGGTATGGCATCCATCCTCCAAAAGCCTTTCGAGACTATTTTTTATCCACCAAATCAACCAATAAGCATCCCAATCCCTTTCGAAGCTGGACACATGGCTTCCCACGTTGAGTGTGCAACCCCACAAACATTCAAGCACGAGTTGGCTTAGCTATTATTAAATTATCACTAATATTCAAGTTTCTTGGATAGGTTGGTCTCATTAACATTTCATGCATGCAATTTGTTATGGGTTCGCCAACTAATATAAAATATTTCCAATATATATATATATATATATATAGATATGCCTTCATTATGTATTCCTTCAATATTACTTCAGCGTACTTTGTTCTTCAGGGCATAAATCTGCACCCATATTTTAGGGTTCCCTCTTCAGACTTGTGCACATTTCACAATGCTTAGACCATGATGTTGAAGGTAAATGCTTATGGCTAGATTTTTCTCATCATATGCTAAAATATATAGGATCCCACTACAGTGACACCAATTTTGTTCTGTTGTAGAGAACAATTATCAAACTATCTTAGTCTGCATTGTCTTGGTGGATCTAACAAAAATAATTCTAGCTCATTCTGGACTGATATACCTTTTTCTCATCATATGCTAAAATATATAGGATCCCATTAGAGTGACACCAATTTTGTTCTGTTGTAGAGAACAATTATCAAACTATCTCAGTCTGCATTGTCTTGGTGGATCTAACAAAAATAATTCTAGCTCATTCTAGACTGATATACCTTTGTCTCAATAGCAACGCCCTTGTAGAAATTGCTTGGAATGTTGCAAGCTTAATGTCACCTTTGAGTTACTAGTCATTTGTAAATTACTTCTAGCTGCAAATTTGAAATATTTTCAACAAGGTAAAAAGAAAAAATAAAATGATGCTAACATCTCCTATGTTTATAGCTCAACAATCATACAACAACCTAATAGGTTTATTTTCCAATCGGGTTTGGACAAGAAATTTCATACATGCTATGTCTTTGCTATGGATAAATGTCATCTGATCAACTCTCACTAATATTTCTCCAAATCACATGTACAATAATGTGAGGTCAAAATTATAGAAATCCCACTTTATTGTCCTAATGATCATATAATCCCATACCTCTTTCACCATGAAAATGTATGGCATCATCCATATATCTTAGTGATTTAGTTTTCCCATCCGTAATGTAAAACCATGTCATGTTTATGTTGCTACTTTCATGATAATTGTTCAATCTTTGCATAGATGCTCTTCCAATTGACACCTTATTATGACATGCATTGCTTCAACCTTCCATGCATTACCAATTATATGTTACATGCACATATATGGACTCAAATAAACATCTTCATTTATCTCCATCTTTGCAACATTTCCAAATTATGATGGGCCTTGATATAACATCGGAAATTGGAAATACTATACCCTGCTAAAAAGTGTCTCTGGAGAAAGTTTGCTTGATTCACCGCCATGTCATTCTAACTATTCAACAACTATTTTTTAAGATGTTGGCCCCTTGCTTGACTTCAAAGTATACCATATATCTTGTGTATGTTGCTAGGTTCCCGAGTCCACCATCACTTAACACTTTTATTACCAAATCAAAGGGTGGGTACCAGGCCCTTATATGCCACGATGCTTAGGTCAATGGAGTCGTCAACAGAGATAGTGATCCCCTTAATCAAAAAATTATTGATGTGTTGAAGGTTATTGGGCAAGCTTTCTTGTCCTTCTTTTACTTCCTTTGTTTGACCTGTGTTCTTTTTACCTTTTCGAAAACCTTAATTAATTACATGCTAACCAAATATACCCACAAATAATAGTTATGCTCATTCTTTCCCTCTCCCCGTCATACATTTGTTGTGAAGATTGGTCCACAACAACATAGGTTGAACCCCAAGATACTATACTTATTTGTAAGTGTTATGCTCACTCATTTCTTCTCCCCATTCTCCATTGATTATGTTTGTGACAACATATAATTCCTAGTACAACTATTGTAATGCCCTAGTATAAAGGCTATAATGGACATACCTAATCAATCATTTATGTGGCCTAAGAAAAGTGTGACAATTATAATAGTTGTCAATAGAGATATATGGTACGAGCTTCAACTAGTCTTGTTAGATGGTGATCTGATAATCACCCAATGAGTGACCTCGGTTAAGAATTATTAATTGGAGGTATTACAGACTCATGTGTTGGTGTGTCTAAGTTATTTAAGCAACGAATCGATCAAATTGCAAATACACAGACACTTGAAATGGAAAACAACAGAGAAATACAGTAAGAAAATACAAGAACACAAGAAATTAATAAGGAGTTCACCCTATTCTCTAGGGCTACATCTCCGGTCCAGCTCTTAGTGTTGGCCTTCTTTTATTGTGTCTTGAAGCAGAGAATTACAATGAAGGAGCTCAATATGAGTCTCCTGCAACAAATTGGCTTCGCAGGGTGGTTCTTGGATTCCCCAAACCACTGGAGTACACAGACTCTCTTCCTTACCAGCTCTTTGACCTCTCTATTCTAACAGATCCTCTTAGGGATGGTTTGAATCCCTCAAGCTCTCTAGTGTTCAACGTTGCCTTTGGTCAGCTCAGCCCTCTGTCTTCTTTCTGCTTTTTGCTTCACTGGTTCTTCTCTTCTGTCTTCAGTGTTCCATTTTTCAGTTCCCGACTCCTTCTTATCTTCTGTCTGGTCTGTACATGGCTTTAAAGCCATTCGAGCTCATGGCAGTTCATTTCCTCTTCCACCTTCATCGATTCACCTGCTATAGCTTCGCTTGGAGTTCCCTGTTTCAGCGTCATCATCAGACTCACAGGGAGTGGCCACTTGTCCTCCTGCAAACTGCGCCAGCCTGCTTCGTCGGTTCGTTTCTTTGGTTGCGTCGTGGAATGAGTCATTTGCCACCTTGGTGGTCAATTCGAACTTCAAATTCTTTCATATCACAACTTAATCCCCCATCAATTCCATCTTATCCATCGAGCGCGATCTCAGCTGTTAGATCTGGAGCCCCCAGATCCAACGCCATTCGCTCATCCCGCGCAGTTGACTAGCTCGACCGTTAGCGCGCAATGAGCAGTGATTTTCTCTCCTCCGCTTGCCACGTGTCGGGTGCTAAGTGGAATCGCTCATTTTTCATCAAAACTGCTTACCACCCATGGACGCCCTCGATCAATACCACTGATATTGGAGCGGGTCCCGCCTTTAGAACTTAGCCTTTTGTCCCACGGTTTTCTCGGCTTCCACGCGATCGATTACTCGGGGCTTCTCCATTTTGAGGGTTTTCGCCGAGTGATGCGTGAATCATGCATCAAAAACTCCCTTTGTTTCCTGATCTGGGCCTCCCAGGGGCTAATTTCGCCTCCCATGCAGTCTCCATGGACCTCGGTCAGCGTGCTTTGACCAAGGTCCTCGTCATCCCACGCTGGCTACCACTTCCACTGGTTTAGAGGTGTTTTTGGTCGCTGTTTTAAATTCTTTGAAGTCTGTCCCGACCTGGTACACCCATGGCTCTATTAATCATTCTTTATGGATCCAATTCGGATCACGGCCTTCCCACTAAAAAGCTTTTGGACCACCAAAAGTTGGTTTTCTTTCAAGCATCGACTAAGTGAGGGTACTGTTGTCTCACTTGTGCAATCTCAATCCACTTTGCACTGCTCAGCTTCGAACCTTTGAGTCCAATTCTGAGGTACTCAACATCTCCTCTACACGTCGTCCTCACCTTCCTGTCCAACACTGTGTCTTCCTGCAATTCATTAAGATATAGAGGTAGCAAGTCATCAATAGAAGGCAATTGACTTTGCTCTGTAGGGTCCTCAATTAGAGAAGGTTCAAACAATCTCAAGCAATATGCATTTACAACTGAGTAGATGTGCATGTAAGCTAGTAGATTAAGGCGAAAAGCATTCTCACTAATCTTCTCAAGTATCCTAAAAGGTCCATACCTGATAGGCTTTAGCTTTTACCTTCAACTTGCATCCTGTCCTTGCTGATATACAACCAAACCTGGTCTCCAACTTGAAAACTATGCTCCATCCGATGCTTGTCATGCCTAGCCTTGTATCTTGCTTGGCTCTTTTCCAGTTGTTCCTGTACTGCCTGGTGGATCTCTTGGATCTGTTCAATGAACCTAGTTTCCTTGTCCACATCACTGTGTCCATCAACTTTGGTATCTTTACCAAAGACAAAATACAAAGGAGATCTCTATGTAGAAGAGCGTTTTGCTCTGTTGTAAGCATGTTGCACATAACACAAATGTTCATCCCAAAGCTTGGGATGTTTGCTGCAATATCCTTTGAGTAACTGGATCGTTGTCTTGTTAACTACTTCTGTCTGGTCATCGATTTGTGGATGAAAAGTTGTGCTTTTCTTCAGTTCGGTGTCCATCAGCTCCCACAGACTTGACCAAAACTTCCCCACAGATCGGGTGTCTCAATCAGATACAATAGAAGTGGGTAACCCAAAATGAACCCATACATGTTCAAAGAACAATTTTGCAGTTTGTTCAACTGTAATTTGTTTATTACAAGGTATCAAAATACACATTTTGTTGAACCTATCCACAACCACATGCAGATAGTCATGACCTTTCCTAGATTTAGGCATTCCTCCAACAAAATCCATGGAAACACTTTCCTAAGGGTGAGAAGGAACTGGTAATGGAGTGTACAAGCCTAGTTTTCTGTTGCTGGGCTTGCTTTTGGCACACATAGTACACCCTCTTACATATCTAGAAACTGTCTCATTCATTTTTGGCCAATAACAAAACCTTTGCAGCTGTGCAACTATTTTACTTACCCCAAAGTGACCTGATATCAGAGAAGTGTGTGCCTCTCTGATTATCTTTACTCTCTCTATTTGTGGAATGCAGAGTTTCCCACAATGATATAAAATTCGGTCCTTCACATGATAATCCAATTCTTTTACCCTTTTGCCTTGACTCAAAGTTGCATATACATCTTTAAAGTCTATATCTTGAACATATTGTTCAATGTAGCTTTCATGTAGTACAAAATTATGCGTAAGTATAGTAGATTCATTTATAATGGGTCTAGATAACATGTCTGCAACTTTGTTATGTATGCCCTTTTTATATCTGATGACTAAATGAAACTATTGTAGAAAACCCATCCATCTGTAGTGCCTTGATTGCTGCAATTTAGTTTGGGAGTGTAGATATT